>VDFB02086728.1:0-29876 GCA_007258455.2 Sequoia sempervirens | reverse complement strand
TATGTGAAATTCCTTTCCTCTCCTACTTTAAAAAGAAAATACTTAAAAGGATTTAGGTACGGTGGGTATGTTTGCCTACACATAATTGTTTATTTTTTATATGACCCCGTAAAAGAGGAATTGGGATTTCAATGAGTTAGGGGAGTTCTATGGGTGAATCCACTCCGCAATTAATTCATCCCAAGAATTTTGCACACATTCCAGATCATTCAAGTGCTATGCAAGGGGAGTGGGCCGTGGCAAGCACTTAACATATGTCTTCATTCACAACTATAATATCCTCATAGCTAACACTTAGCCCATGTAATGTGTTGGATAAGGCAGGTGTAGCTTAACCAAGGAAAGTATCATTTATTTAAATAAATACTCACAATTATAGTTAAACGAATCTTTAGCACCAATATTATTATTAACACAGTTTAACTCAAAACAACCAGCATTATAAACTCTTAGTGGTTTTTTAATTTTTTTAACATGGAGCGAATCTAGACATCATTTAATAATAACATTTCCTTAAAAGATTGGCATAATAACTCATGGTTTTACCAATATTAATATTTAACTTCACATTAGTAGAGAGTGTAAACCAAAAATTGCAGATTTATAAACTTTGGTTTAATGTGGCCATTTTGAATCTTCTTAAATCCATTTATCAACTATAAAATAGTTGTCCATTTGCTGCGTAGATAGCGATGTCATGGGTTTAACTTTGACATTAAGAATGGAATTGTAAGACTTTAAAGTGGGATGTTGATTAAATGCTAATCAATTTATTTAATTAAACAAATCAGAATAACTAAGGAAAATGCTTTCTCCAACAACCGTTCCTATTTTCTTAGCCATCCTTCACGTGGCACTTCTAAATTTATTTTGCACCTACCATAAATCCTACACACCAACACTCCCTATCTGAACCCTAAAATATCATTATGTGTACTCTATTAAGTTTACCTATACAAAAACAATGAAAGAAGCGGTGACCAAAATCAACAGACAAAAGGATGATTATATGTACAAGAAATAGTGGGTTTTGAGAGAAGGTGTACCACTATATTATGGTGACTATTTTTTCTAGGATTGTTTTCAAGCTCATGCATTAAGTAGCGCTGCAAGAGAAACGGGTTGAAAATGAAAACATGGAGATTATTGCGTTCCATGGGCTATGAGGGAGCTGCATAAGGTTCACATTTTCATTCAATTGCTAATTAGTCTCTCTTTGCCCACATCAAAACCTACACAAGCATTTAGTACTTGCTGATCTCTGTCAAGAAAGTATTAAATAAAAAAAAGTTTTTGTATACTTGCGGATTTTATTGGTGCTCAAGGATAGAATACAAAATCATTTCTATTAATGCACTAAAATCTTTCATATCGATGGGAGTGTTCAGTCTTTTGTTTCTGAACAATAGCAGGATAGAGTATCTTTTCTATAAATATCTATTTCAAGTTTTTCACTTCAGTTCTGATGCCTATGAGATAGAGAGGTGGTGAAAAGCGACAATGGAGAGAAATATTTAGGTTGTTTTGTCACTCGAGTTATTCTTCATGTACATCCTATCACCCTTCTATGGTATGTATGGTAGCTGCTCACTAAATTGAAGAAAGAAAAGGTTGGTTATTTATCTGCTATGATCCCTGTTGACTAATGACTATGTAGCACAAATAAAATAATGGTAACAGTGAAGGAAACAGAAATAAAGTGTTAGTTCAAAGTAATAATATCTGGGACTCGATGTAGGCATAGATTGATAGGGAGTTACCTTGCGGTGGAAAATATGCTCTGGTTCCACCTATTCCTTCGCTACATAGACTGCTCAAACATAAATGATGTCGTCCCCCTCAGATCCATTTAACATTGCTCAATGCTGGTTCACATTTATTGCATCGAGCCAGCTTTGGTGGCCTAGTAAATCGCAAGGCAAGCACAGAAATAGCAAGGCAAGCACGGAAACGGCGCAGCTGTTGGGAGCCATACCTGATGGAGACAGATGAGGATGCAATATTTAATGCACGGTGCTCAAGGCCATAGAAAATTTAATACAAATTATACTATAAATAAAACAGAGCATGACAGAACTATTCCCGGGCATTCGTGGGGTTCCCGCCAGCATCAGACTGGGGGAAACACCGACGGGGTTCCCCCACATATAAAGCCTATTGGCTAATTATTCATACTATTCAAATGGGTTAGGCATAATACCATCACAAATGCACAAAGTTGATAGGTTCTTTAATGGGTGTTCCATCTAGTTCAGTTAACATGTATGCTCTAGACCCAAAAGTTTTATCAGCGATGTAAGGTCCTAACCAGTTAGAATTGAATCTTTCACATTCATTTGGGTCGACATTGAAATTGCATTGATTAGCAGATAGAATTAAGTCACCCTTGTGGAATGAGCGAGGGATAACATTAGCGTTGTAATGATTATATTTTCTTTTGTAATAAGCTTGAAGATGTTCAAGAGTGTTAATGCATTGTTGATCGAGCATCTCAAGCTGATGTAAGTGTTGTTTTTTATAATGTGTATCATCAACAAGTCCTTGAAGAGTGATTCTTAGTGTAGCAATGTCTAACTCTAAGGGAATTATTGCATCACTAACATAGACCAAATTATAAGGTGTGGTCCCTGTGGAAGATCGAGCATTTGTACGATAAGCCCAAAGTGCATAATGAAATTGTGTGTGCCAATCCCTATGATTTTTGTTGACAATTTTCTTCAAGATTTGTTCAAGGACTTTATTAGTTGATTCAACTTGACCATTAGATTGTGGGTAATAAGGTGTCGAAACCAATGTTGGATATTAAAGGTCTCAAAAAATTTCTTCACCTCATTATTCTTAAATGGTCTGCCATTATTAGAAACTAATGCAGAAGGGAGTCCAAAGCGAGCAATAATGTGTTCTAGGATGAAACAAAATATTACCTCAGATGTTGTAGATCGAAGAGGGATGGCCTCTAGACCCATTTTGTGAAATAATTAGTTGCAGTGATGATAAAGGTATGTCAAGCAAAAGGAGGTGAAATTTTTCCTATAATGTCGAATCCCCAAACTGCAAAGGGCCATATCGAAAGTTGAGTTTGAATTTCACTAGCAGGAGCATGATGCAAATTGCTATGTTCTTGACATTTATGACAATTTCTAACATAATCAAAGCAATCACGTTCCATGTTGCGCCAATAATACCCAATACAGATAATTTTTTGAACCAATGTTTTCCCCTCAAAATGTCCACCACAAGCACCTTCATGGGCTTGATGAAGTGCTAGAGGTATATCAGATTTTTTTAAGCATCTAAGTAAGATACCATTGAATGACCTTCATTATAGCACATCAGCAAGGATGACATATTTAAATGCAAGCTTTCATAAACAAGCACAAAGCTTTTTGGTTGTTGGCTCAGGAAAGGTACCACTTTTCAAATAGTTGAATATGGTATCATACCATTCACTTGAGTTTTCCTCATTTGTTATTAAAGTGTCTTCTATTTTTTCGTTGATCGACGGTATCATGATAGGGTGAATAGTGAATGTAAATTTTTTTGAAGGATCTTGAGGGGATATAAGATAGGCTGCACTTGCCATTGCATCTACAGGCCAATTATTTTTTCGTGGGATGTTATCAATGGTAAATGTTTGAAACTTCTCTAATAAGTGTATGATAAGATCTTTGTATTTGGATAATTTTTCATGCTTGGCTTGATAAGTCTCATTTATTTGTTTAATTACTAGTTGCGAGTCACCAAAGATCTTAATATCTTTGACACCCATGATTGAAGAAACATGTAACCCAACAATTAACGCCTCATACTTAGCTATGTTATTTGTACATAGGAAATTTAATTGATATGACAAGGGAATAGGCTTTCCTATAGGTGGGATGAATATAACCCCAACACTAGAGCCTGTTCTACACTAAGATCCATCAGAATGTAATTCCCATGTTTTAGCTTCTATTGTCAACACACTCTCATCAGGAAAAGAGTCATTTATAGGTAATGCTAGAAGAGAAGGAGTGTTAGCTAAGTGGTTGGTCAAGGCTTGGCCTTTGATTGCTGTCTGTGAAACAAACTTAAGGTCAAAATCGGTCAAAAACATTACCCATTTAGCTAGACATCTTGATAATTCTATTTTATTGAAAAGATGTTTGAGAGGATCAAATTTTGTAAATAATGTTACAACTTACTAGTGGAAAATACAAGAGCCAAACATTGTTTTTTGATTGGTGTGTATCATGTTTCATAGTCAATTAAAGTTTGACTAACATAATAAACAAGATGTTCTTTTCCACTATAATCATGTTGAGCCAACAATGCTGCAATAGCATGGTCAGATGTGGCTATGTAAAGGATAAATAGTTTGTTTGGCATAGTAGGTTGTAAAACAGGTAGAGTTGCAAGGTATTCCTTCAAACTCTCAAAGGCATGTTTACAATCCTCATTCCAATCAAAATGCACATCCTTCTTGAGGAGATGTGTGAAAGGTAATGTTTGATCAGCTAAGGAGGCGACAAAACGATGAATGGCTTGAATTATTCCTTGTAATGTACGCAATTGAGAAATGTTCCTAGGAGGTGGCATGTTTATTATAGCATCAATTTTATTTCTATCCACCTCAATGCTTCTATGAGATATGATAAACCCTAAAAGTTTTCCACTATCTACTCCATAGACACAATTTTTTAGATTGAATCTTTTGTTGTATCTACGCATTCATTCAAAGATGTGTCGAATGACATTCACATTGTCTTGTCTTGTTAAGGATTTGGCAAGGATTTCATTAACATAATATTCTAAGAATTTATGGATGTAATCACAGAATATCAATGCAATTTCTCTTTGATAAGTTGTGCCTGCATTCTTTAATCCAAAAGGCATCATAACCCAACAAAACATTCCCCAAACAATTGTGAATGTTATCTTGTATTGATCTCGTGGGTTGATGAAAATTTGATTATAACCAAAATATCCATCCATGAATGACAACAAAGTGTGTCCAGTAGATGAATCCATGATCATGTCAATATTTGGAAGGGGAAAATCATCTTTTAAGGATGCTTTATTCAAGTAACAAAAATACGTACATACCTTAATATGATTATCAGGTTTAACAACTGCGACAATGTTTGAGATCCAAGGAAAATAATCAATAGGTCAAATAAAACTTGCTTCGAGAAGTTTTTCAAGTTCTCCTTTAACATGCAAGGCTATCTTAGGGTTCATTTTGTGTATCTTTTGTCAAACAGGCTTAGCATTTTTAGCAAGAACAATGTTATGGTTACTATCTTTGGGTCTATTCCTGGCATAACTGAATATTTCCAGTAAAAGTTTTTAGGAAAATCATGAAGCAAGGTTGTAGTATCCTCTTGTTCTTCATCATCAAGGCACTTCCCAATCTTAATATCCTTTTCTTTATCATCTATGTCCATTGGTATATCAATTATATCTCCTAAGGGGAGTGCATTAGACTTAGGAAGTTTAGGATCATATGGTTCCATGCTCATGTTTTCTCATTAGTATCAACATATTTTTGTTTGGTACTAATCATAGTGCAGGTAACTTTTCTCTTAGAAGAAGACAACTTATTAGAAGCTCCTAATAGTTGTTTCAAGGCTTCATCACTTTCAACGTACTCCCAGCATGGCAGGGAATCCATATCGAGGAATTTAGGATGCTTTAATGTAAGAGTGATTCATGGTTTACATGTGATAGTGTTGGAATTGTAGGATGGTCATTGAGTTGCTTTTGTTGTCTTAGAATAAGAGTACCCCAAACAAGTCTTTGTCTCTTGTGTATTAGGTTTGATAGGGACACGAATGCCTTGTTCATTCTTTCCACATCCTTTATCACTATATCCCAATTGTTTTACAAGCTTATAGCCTCATCCATAAAGTCTTTCCATTTCCTTCAGATTGGGTAGTTGTTAATAATCTATCTCATCAAAATTTGTTGTGTAGCTTGTATTGTCATATAAAGTAGATGAGGTAGATGTTGAGGAGTATTATTTCAAGTTCTGAGTTGTCATAACTGTTAGTTGTTCTTGTTTGTTATCCTATTTTTGTGTGATTATGTATTCATCCATAAATGAAGGTGTGAATTCTAATGTACCCCAATCCTCACCTAATAATTTAGAGGCTGATTCTTCTTCTAGTTTATTGGTCTCAAGAGGTTCTATGTGAGATGTTGGGATTAAAGTGTTTAGAGGACTCATTGTTCCTTTTTCAAGTTGTAAGAAAATTTTAGACTCGGGGTCTATTGCAACTTGATAAAATTTGTTGTTATAGACATATTTCATTATTCGATGAAGGGTCGAAGGTACCACATGCATCTCATGAATCCATGGTCTTCCCAAAAGAAGATTATACGCAAGATCATAGGGAATGATATGTATAGGAGTTTGCAAGGTAACCACTCTGGTTGTGATAGGTAATGTGATTACATCAAGTGGTTTCTTTGTAGTATTGTTGAATCCTCTAATAGATAAGGAATCAGGTTTGATTTTTGATTTATCCACATGTAATCGATCTGCTTTACACTACTCACATTAAAGGCATAGCCATTGTCAATAAGGGTTATTTTTATGCCTATTGTCATGTATTGAGAAATTATCATAAAGGCTTCATTTTGTTTCTTTAATTCTAATGGAGGAGCTCATGTTGATGAAAGTAATGTCCACATTGTTGGAAATATGTGGCTCAAACATTACAGGCTGAAAGCTCCATGAGTGCCAAGTCGGTGTGACAGGTTCCATGTCTGGCTGACTAGCAGGTTTGCTTTATTTAGTTATGACCAGGTTGCTATGACCTTGTTACTGTCTTGCCGATTTGTACACTGAGAAGTCTATCGCTATTACATAGTGTGTTCATTGTGACCTTATAGCACTCAGGAGACCTCTGACCGAAAGGACATTCAATCGTCTATCGGCAAGACTCTTGGCGACTATGAGCTTTGGGATAACTGAAGGTTGTCACTAAGAAGTCTCAGCGAAGTGTTAATCTTTTGCTGACAGCATATGTATTGAAGTCTTTAGGGTAACTCTAATGATCTGGGAAGATGTCTTAGTGAACAGTGGAAGTCTTGCCGACAGGTACTTATCCAAGCGTTCTTCGGAGTAACTCAAAGTGGTTGGAGAAACGTCTCAGCGAACATTGAAGGTCTTACCGAAAGAAACACCTTTTGGAAGTCATTCAGTGTAGCTCTTGGCAAATGATGGTCATCAGTGGAACACGATGGTTTCGATAAGAAGTCCCAACAACTTCGATGAGTCTTGCCGATGTTGAAGAATCTTCAGGGTAACTTAAAGCTATCAGAGAAACCTCTTAGTGATGGTGAATGTCTTGTCGGTAGCCGATGGCTATCGGGGTAGCTCTTGGCGATAGCTGGTCATCGGAGTAACATATGGAGATCGGTATGAACTCTTGGCGATAGGTGTGAGTCTTGCCAACTTCTCCTTGGTGCTCGCTAGGTATGGGGACTTCGGTATAATCTTTGATGTCTCGCTATGACCTCTTGGTGAAAGTGATAGGTCAAGGTGACTATGTGATGACTCAGTGTATATCTTGGAGCTTGTTATAACATCTTGGTGACTACAGAGGCTTTTGGTGACATCGATATGAAGTATAGGTGGCATCGATGAGACATTGTTAGTGGCTCATCGAGATGCCAGTGCATTATGAATTCTGTTGACCGTCTGACTGTCATATGTGGAATCTTGTGGATGAATAGAGGAAGCTGAAAGTGAATCGTTAGTAGTTGGTTCATTGCGACAGTTCTGTGAGAAAGCTCAACAGTCAAGGAACACCATGGATATAGTTGGAAGTTGTAGATGCTTGGGGGTTGGATTGTAGTTTGATCAACAGTGACGTGTGAAGAATTAAAATTGTATCAATAAAGGATTTAAAATCTGGAAAGGCTATAACTTTGATGTTTTCTGTTCGAAGAATGTTCATGAGGAATGTTGTTGTATAATGACACCAGAAAGATAAGTCCGAAATTGTATCTAATTTTGATTACTGTAATACAAAGTGATTTCTCTTGGTGTGGTGGGTTTTTTCTCTCATAAGGGTTTTCCCACGTATATCTGGTGTTCATGTGTGTTTGTCTAATACTCTTTTTCTGTAATCTGTTTCATAGTGCATCTCAATTTGACTGTAATTGAAAATTTAAAAGTACTTTTGCATTCTTTCCTGAGGTATTGATGTTAGGAGAATTGTTTTGCACATCTAATTTTCCTTACACACATTAACTGCATTCATACCTTGTATAAGAGCTTCCATATTAGTTGTGTTTGTACAAGAAGGAACCACTATTTGTTGCAATGTTGTTTGGAGCATAAAATGATAGTTTTGGAAAATTTTGCAGAAGGTCCCAAAGACATATTTTGGTGGGAGTGCTATTAAGTTTCTCAACAAGATCATACTCTCTTAATTGCGGAGCACTAGGCAGTATGGAATTGGGAAAAGGTAATGAGATTGGGGTTGGTTGTGGTGGTTGTAGGTTATTTCTAGTGTAATGTGTGTGGGAAACAACATCATGCTTAGGTGGGTAAGGGGTAAACTCGGGTTTAGGTGGAGGTTGAGGCTGATGTGAAGGTGGGTAAAATGTAAACTCGAGTTTAGGTGGGGGTTGAGGTTGATGCAAAGGTGGGTAAAGGACAAGTTGGGGTTGAATTACATTGACATCTTTTGTTTTAGGTTGCTCACAACAAACCTTAGTGGATGGATTTTGTGAGATGAAGTCCTCAAGGACTTCATCTAACATATCAAATTCATCATGACTAAAAGGTTTGAGAGGTAAGTTATCATTAATGGGTTTGGGTTTGTCATCACAAGAGTTAGTGGATGAACTTAGTGAAAGGAAGCCCTGGAGAGCTTCATCTAACCTACCCAAGTCATCACTACTAAGAGCTTTGGATCTGATATAGTTTTCCTAAAGTGAAGCATTGTTTTGATTGTTTCATTGGATTGGTTAACATTTTTTTTTTCATTTTCTAATGAATGTGATCTAAATGAACTAGGAACTAATGCTGAAAATGAACATTGTAAAACTATAATGCTATCCATAATTTCCATTAAAGTAAATGATGCTAATGATAATGATTTGAATGTAATAGAAAGTAACCTAACAGAAACAAAAAAGTAATTGGAACAAACAAAAGGTCAAAAAATGAAAATTGAATTATGAAAATAGTGAGGTAGAATGTGTACTGGGACTGATTCACCCAAGATAGCTAATGAGTCCCAGTAGGGGTATTTTGAAATTTTTTATAATTTTTTCAAGATTTTTTTCTATGTTTTTAGGTATGTAAAATGCTAATCTAAAGTGTAAATATAGAATTTCAATAGTCTGAATGATTTTAAATGCAATAATGAAATCTATATGATCTTTTAACTAATGCAATTTTTAAAAACCCTAGGATGCAAAACAATGCAAAACCTAATGTAGTGATGATGCAAACTAGCCTTAGGATTTGAATGCAATTTGAAATCAGAAGTAAAATTTTCTAAAGATAGGTTCACCAAAATGTAAAAAGAGATTTTGGCACCCGAATGCTTTCTAGCCCTTCTAGGGTTTTTCACCTAAAAGGGGAAAGATGGGAAAAAATGCAATGTAAACATTCAAATATTAATGTGATATGGATGCAATATGCCTAGATGAGATGATCTAAATACAAAAAATGAACAAAATATATTGATTATGAATGTAAAACTAAGAAATATGAAGTGTTTGAAAACACAGTGTTGTATGCAAAATACTAAAAAAATTGAATAGAAATGCAAGTAAAGGAAAACATAAAGTAGTAAAATTGAATGTGTGCACCTGTAAACTTGGTAAAGAATGAAAATGACTCTGAAAGACTAGTAATGTTTATTTTTTGACTGACTGGGACTCATTCGCAAACCTGGGCTAATTAGTCCCAAACTAGGGTTTTTGCTCAGAAGTTTGTTTTTGGTGAAAGGGCACTGAAATCTACATTCTTCTTTGATAGAAATCTCTAGTGGGACTCATTCGCCACTAATGGAGAATTAGTCCTTTTTCCATTTTCCAAAAATTAAAGTTCAAATCTGCACTTTGTCACCTGTACTGCACTTTTAGACTGAATCCCAGATCTGAATCTTTGAAAACACCTACAAAACATAATATAATTTGTTTCTAATGGGGTTTTCCTTGGTCAAACCCCTAATTTGGTAATTAAACCTTGGATGGATAATGAAATCTACATAAAACCCTAGCCCTAGGTGTTCCTAAGACTAGGAAAATGTAAAATAAGACAAAACCCTATTCTAGTGTGCTAGAATAAGATGTTTAAATGGAACTTGAATGAAGTAAGACTTCAACCTAAGAAACCCTAAAACATTTTAAATGAGTATTAATGACATGAAAAGCTTAAATTTGAAGATAGAGAGAAAATGAAAGATGGAATCACTTTGAAAACAAGTCTTTAGGTGTGATTCGATGGCTAGTTGTATCTCCTCAACCTAGATTTCTCCATGATTCTCCATAGCAATCCATGATCAACTATTTGCAATGTTGGATATTGAATAGGAAGTGAGCTTGAAGACCTGCAAAAAAAATCCTATCTTGTTGTCCTAAAGCTTCAACTTTGCTATAGAAAGGCTAATGAATCTTCTTGTGAAAGATTTTCAATACTTGACTTTTGAATTTGGTTGGTAAGAATGACTAGGTGATGTGAAAAATGTCATAAAAATACATATTTATAGGCATCAATACCTAATTACTCATTATTTAGACCTAAGAGGCAGACATCCACTGAAAAATTGAATTAAGTCGGTGAGTTTCCCGCTTAAAATTGAAAATTACCCCAAAAGGGACTCATTTGCCACCCTTGGCGAATGGGTCCCACCAGAGTGGACTCATTCACCCAAGGTGGCGAATGGGTCCCACATGAGATTTTTGAATGTTGGTTTGTGAGATATGAATTATTTAAGCATTATTTGTTGGGATTTGTATGATTTTTGAGTGAAATGGGCCTCTAGATAAAAAGTAATGAGCATTAGTGGCCTATAAATGCAGTTTTTCAGAGGCAATTGCTGCAAGGGTGTCTAAAATGGGACTAAATTTGGCCACAGATTGTACTTTTTGTAAAGGAGTACAATTTCCGTGTCCACACCATCAAGAGGAAAGAGTGATGTATTGGTATTACTTGAGAAAAAGGATGGGAAAATGTCTTTATTTAGGTGTATATTAAGTTTTAGAAGGTATAGGTTCATCTTGGGAAAGATGTTTGGATTTTTCAAACACTTGAAAATATTTGTACTTGTGGTCAAACTGCAAGAAAGATAAGGCATGTGTACAAATAGATTACCTTAATCTATATAAGAAGGGGAATCTTCCTATTAAAAAATGAAATAGGGTGAAGAGAAATAATAATTTAGTGACAAATATGAAAACAATAGTAACAAAAAATACAATAAAATTGTCATGCAAAAATATTATTAGTTATAGGGGGAAATGTTATCATTGGTCTCATTGTGAGAGAGAGATGGAAATACATAGGAGAGATGTAGTAATTCATATCTAGAATTGGCATCTTTGTGGGAGAAGAATGATAAATTTAATAATTTTGTATATGTGAGCGAATGAATAGAAATCAAATGTATATTAGAGATAGACAAGAGATTGCATCCCATTCCCTAGTTTTTAAGGGTATTAATAAGGTGATTGATGTTTTTAAGTTAGATACCATGTGCTGATTCATGTTCATCATTTTTTGTGTAATCTATGTTTGGAAAACATGACCTAGATATTACAAACCATCCTTACGAAATGATAGTGACAAAGTAATGTATATTGTATTTTGAACTTAATTAGAAATTTAAAGATGAAGTAAAGGTGGATGGAATACATATATATGTTTGTGATGCTATTTTTATGAACCTTTATCTCTGCAAAATAAATACTATTTAATTTAGGAGAAATAATCAATACCGGTTCTATTTGAGTGGAATATATTTTACTTTACATTGTTATGTTGGAAATTTCAAGGCCACTTGATATTTATTTCATAATGTAATATTATTGATATTATAAACTAAACTTGACATCAAGTCATCTTAGGTGACTATGTGGCAACTTGGAGAGTTGTTACTCTTCCAAGGTATGTGGTGCCTCCTCCTTCCTATGGAACTCGCCACCTCTATTTGGGTGTATGAGTTGACATCTTAAGTGATCCAATCATTCCTCACTATATGTATAGGTATTGCTCATAGTAATACACACACTTCTAGTCACCCATTTCAACTATTACATTGCATTCTATGTTTTTAATCTCACAAATTTGAACATGGGCTTGTTGATCTTCCATGGCTCAATCCGATATCGACACTTGTGTAGAGATTCTGGTAAATCCCAACATGATATCAGAATCGATCTAAAAATTAGATGCTAGTTCTGTTGGAATTATAATCTTGAGCAGCCAACGACTGGTGCCTTAAATGCACTATCACTTGAAATCAATTTGTATCTCTTTCCCCCTGCCCTGCTTGACTTCCTTGCTGTCCAGTAAGTACTTTCTGATAGCAATTTATTTTGTTAGGTGAGTTCAAATTGAGCGCCAATTTTTTGTGTATTGGATGAAAAGCCAAAAGTAAGAATTAATTGCATATTATTCTGTGCAAGAGACAGAGTATAGTTTTGTGAGACAGAACAGAAAGAAAAAGTTCAGCAGAACACAGAACAGAAGGAATGTTCAGGAGCAACTAAACAGTGAAGTTCAAGAGCATCTACCGTAGCAGAAGAGAGTCAGTGAGCCTTGCGCCTGTGCGTCAGAAGTGATCCCACACGGAGTAGCAGCGCAGAAGCGCCAGTGCACTGGAAAACGCACAGTTTCTGTAGTATAGTTGTATAGAGCTTTTGCTCTGAATATTTTATATGTAAATAGTTTTTATTACTGTAATCTTTTTCTCAGTGAAATAGAATGTTGCAAATATTTCTGTCTCCATTTTTTTTTTGTCTCCTTCCTTCTATACCCTTCCGCTGTGCATGTTTTCATTCTTTGCCTGGCATAACAAGTTTTTTGAGTTTTTCTGACATGGTATCAGAGCCCATAGGTTTACTGGGTAGTCAGTTTTTTTTTTTTTTTTTAAAGCCATAGCTTTGTCCTAGGCGTGTAGAAACAGAATCTTGGTTTCTGGGTATTTGTGAAAGCCTTAGATCTTATCTAGGTAGTTTTAGTTTTTTCCCCATTTTAGAAAAATGGCTGGAGGAGACAATAGGAGTTGGCAGCAGCCACCTATTTTTGATGGTAGAAATTATGATGTTTGGGCAAAGAAAATGAAAACCATTTTTATTGCAAACAATTTATGGGAACTTGTTGTAAATGGGTTCACAGATGTGACTGACCCGACTGCATTTACAGTCTTGAGCAATGCTCAAAAGAACTAATTGAAGGAGACACAGAAGAATGATGCAAAAGCCCTTAGTCTGATTGAGGCAGCCTTGACAGAAGCTATTTTTCCCCGAATAGCAGCAGCTAGTTATGCAAAAGAAGCGTGGAAAACACTTCAAACCACCTGCAAAGGATCTGAAAAAGTTAGATCAGTAAAACTCTAGCTGTAACGAAGAGAGTTTGAGACCATGCAGATGAAGGACAGCAAATCTATTATAGATTTTCACACAAGGGCAGCCACTTTGGTTAACCAGTTGAGGATAAGTGGTGAAACCTTGGAAGAACAAAAGATTGTGGAGAAGATATTGAGAAGCCTTCCCACAAAGTTTGATCCGGTGGTGATTGCCATTGAAGAGGAAAAAGATCTCACAAATTTGTCAGTTGATGAGTTGATGGGTTCTCTGTAAACCCATGAGCAGTGCCTAAATAGGTCTGCAACCTCCTCCCAAGAGGAAGCTTTCAATGCTCAGTCAAATGCAAGAGGAAGGGGGAGAGGTAGAAAATGTTTCAGACGTGGTAGAGGAAACTCTAGACATGGAAATGATGGTGATAAAAGCTCAGCCCGAACAAGCAATCATGAGGGGGTGACCAGCTCCCAAGGAGGAAAAAAGAACATCAGTTCTTATCAGAAAAAAGATAAAAGAAATATCTAGTGCTACAACTGTCAAAGGTATGGTCACTATGCAAGTGATTGGAGACAAAAACGTGACCAAGGGAGTCAGAATGCACATGTTACTGACTCAAATGTGGCTGAAAATGAAAGACAGTCACAAGTGTTCATTACATGTAACCTTGCAAACCAGAGCAGCGCTAAGGTTTGGTACTTGGACAGCGGCTGCAGCAACCACATGAGTGGTAACAAAGACTTGTTTGCCTCCATTGATAGCAGCGTGAAGTCTGAAATAAAAATGGGCAACAATGAGATGGTTTCAGTCATGGGCAAAGGCATTGTATGCCTACAAACCAAGCATGGTGACGAAAGACAAATATATGATGTCTTCTATGCCCCAGGATTGAAACATAACCTCTTGAGCATTAGATAGATGGTCCAAAATGGGTATAAAGTGCTGATGGAGAAAGGGGAATGCATCATCTATGATAAAGATGGAAGCAAAAGAGTTAGGGCAGCGGTTTAAATGACACAGAATCAAATGTTTCCTCTCAAGATGCAAATCTCAGCACAGTCAAAAGGCCTGCAACAATCAGCCTTCAAAGCATCCATTCAAGATATCTCCAAGCTATGGCACCTCAGGTATGGACACTTAGGTTACTCTGGTTTGAGTCTTTTGTCTAAGAAAAATATGATAAATGGTTTTCCAAAAATCGTAGAGCCTAATGTTAGATGTGAAGCTTGCATTTTGGGCAAGCAACATAGGCAGCCTTTTAATTCATGCAACTCTACAAGGGCTAGAGCACCATTGGAGTTGGTGCATACTGACTTGGTAGGTCCTATGCAAAATCTGTCTTTTGGCAAAAGCAAATTTTTTATGACCTTTATAGATGATTACAGCTGTAGGACATGGGTCTATTTTTTGCAGCATAAGTCTGAAGCATTTGATAAGTTTTTGTTATTTAAGGCCTAGGCTGAAAAGGAGAGTGGACACTTTATTAAGGTCCTAAGGTCAGATCGTGGAGGAGAGTATACCTCCAATCAATTTGTAAATTTCTGCAGGAAAAATGGCATCAAGAAGGAGCTCACAGCCAGTTATACTCCACAGCAAAATGGAGTGGCTGAAAGAAAAAAATAGGACCATTGTGGAGATGGCAAGGAGCATGATGAAAGCAAAGGGACTCCCTATTGAATATTGGGGATAGGCTGTAGCAACAGTTGTTTATCTGATAAATAGAAGTCCAACAAAGGCAGTCTGTGATAAAATCTCTCAAGAGGCATGGACAAAACAAAAATGGTCAGTTGAGCATTTGAAAGTGTTTGGGTGTGTAGCCTATGCACACGTGCCTAAAGAAAATAGGCAGAAATTAGATGACAAGGGTGAAAAGTGTATTTTCATGGGCTACTGTATAGAGTCCAAAGCCTATCGGCTATATAATCTAGTCACCAAAAAGATAATCATCAGTAGGGACGTGGAGTTCCTAGAAAATGAGTCATGGGATGGAAAAGTTGACAGCAATACTGACATTTCTATCTCCATACCCCTTAAGGATGAAGAAGCTGCAGAGCGCAGATGCGCCAGAAACCTACAAGAAGCTGACAATTTAGAAAATAGTAGTAGTAGCTCCGAAAATTCTCAGCAGAGAAGATGCTCCGAAAACTTCCAGCAGGGAAGATGCTCCAGAAACTTTCAACAGGAAAGATGCTCCAGAAATCTCCAATAGGGAAGATGCGCCAGAAACTTTCAACAGGAAAGTTGCTCCGGAAACCTACAACAACAGACTTCTTCATCAGGCCAGCAGCCAAGCAGCTCCGGAAATTCAAACCCCACTCTCACCTCCCTAGTGCCAAGAAAGACTAAGAGTCTAAGGGAGATCTACCAAGGTGAAAGGTATGATGAAGCTTTTAATGAGAGTGTAAATTTTGCATTATTTTCTCATAGTGATCCTATTTATTTTGAGGAGGCTGTAAAAAAATAGAAATGGTGTGAAGCCATGGATGAGGAGATAGATGTAATAGAAAGAAACAAGACATAGGAGCTCACTGATTTACCCAAAGGGAAATCAGTTATTGGTGTCAAATGGGTCTACAAGACCAAATGTAATGCCGAAGGAAGAATAGAAAAGCATAAGGCAAGATTAGTTGTCAAGGGGTACAAACAGCAGTTTGGGAGAGATTATGATGAGACCTTTTCCCCTATTGCAAGGATGGAGACCGTGCGGGCAGTCATTGCAATTGCAGCCCAGCACATGTGGAAGATTTATCAAATGGATGTGAAGTCCGCCTTTCTCAATGGACTCTTAAAAGAAGAGGTATATGTGGAGCAGCCCTTTAGATATGAAGTTCCAGGTAAAGAACAAAAGGTATATAGGCTGAAGAAAGCTCTTTATGGGCTGAAACAAGCTCCACGGGCATGGTACAGTAGGATTGACTCATACTTGATGAGCAATGGCTTTAGCAAAAGCGATGGTGAGCCCACTCTTTACATCAAGGCAGCAAATGGTAAGGTTTTAATTGTTGGCTTGTATGTAAATGATTTAGTATTTACTAGGGATGATGATTTCTTCATTGCTGATTTTTAAAATGCCATGAAAAGAGAGTTTGAAATGACAGATTTAGGACTCTTAAGATATTTTCTAGGCATAGAGGTCCAACAATTGGATAATGGCATCTTTATTTCACAATCAAGTTATGCCAAACAAATCTTGGAAAGATTTAGGATGTTGTACAGCAAAGCAGCCCCAACCCCAATAGCTACAGGTCTGAAGTTGAGTAAAGAGGATAGCAGCAATAATGTTAACCCAGCTCTCTATAAGAGCATGGTTGGAAGCCTCATGTACTTGACAGCTACAAGACCAGATTTACTGTATGCGGTAAGCCTGATTTCTAGGTTCATGGAGCAACCTAAGGACACACACTGGCAAGCAGGTAAAATGATTCTCAGGTATGTCAATGGCACAAAAAATTATGGCATAATGTATACCGCCTCTAATGAGTTTCAGTTGGTTGGGTACACTGACAATGATTGGGTAGGAAATGTTGATGATAGAAAGAGCACATCCGGGTATGTTTTTCACTTGGGTTTAGGAGCAGTTTCTTGGGATTCCATGAAACAACCGATTGTTGCTTTATCCACAGCAGAAGCAGAATACATAGCAGCGAATGCAGCAGCATGCCAAGCTGTGTGACTAAGAAGGATCTTAGCAGATTTGAGAGAAGAACAAGAGGATGGAACATTAATTTTCTGTAACAATGTTTCATCAATTGCCTTGACCAAAAATTTTGTGTTTCATGGAAGAAGCAAACATATTGAAATCAGGTATCATTTTATCAGAGAATTGGTTGAGAATAATGAAATTAAAATGGCATTTTGCAGGTTAGAGCAGCAGCTCTTAGATATTTTTACAAAGGGTTTGTCAAAAGAACCTTTTGAGCACCTAAGATATAGGCTAGGTGTGCAGGAATGCGCCAGAACTTCAGTTTTGGAAAACATAGAGAAGCGCAGGTGCGCCTGAACTTCAGCAGACAGTTCCAGAATGCAGATAAAAGGAAAACAGGTTTGCGCCGGAAACTTTGCGCTAGTGCTCCGAAACTTTTATGGCGATGCGCCGGAAGTTTCACAGAGTGTTGAAGAGCAGGAACTTTTGTGCCGAAAACTTTGCTCTAGAAATATTGCGCCGGAAGTTTCATAGAGTGTTGAAGAGCAAGAACTTTTGCGCCGGAAAGTTTGCTCCGGAAGTTGCTCTGGAAATATTGTGCTGGAAGTTTCGCAGAGTATTGAAGAGCAGGGACTCTTGCACCAGAAAATTTGCTCTGAAAATTGCTCTGGAAGCATTGCGCCAGAAGTTTCCAAATAATGATGAAGAGCAAAAAGACTCAAGATTAAGGGGGAGTGTTGGAATTATAATCTTGAGCAGCCAACGATAGGTGCATTAAATGCACTGTCATTTGAAATCAATTTGGATCTCTTTCCCCTTGCCGTGCTTGACTTTCTTGCTGTCTAGTAAGTACTTTTTGGCAGCAATTTATTTTGTTAGGTGAGTTCAAATTGAGCGCCAGTTTTTTGTGTATTGGCTGAAAAGCCAAAAGTAAGAATTAATTACATATTATTCTGTGCAAGAGACAGACTATAGTTTTGTGAGACAAAACAGAAAGAAAAAGTTCAGCAGAACACAGAACATAAGGAATGTTCAGGAGCAATTGAACAGTGAAGTTTAGGAGCATCTTCCGTAGCATAAGAGAGTCAGTGAGCCTTGCGCCCGTGCGTCGGAAGTGATCCCACACGGAGCAGCAGCGCAGAAGTGCCAGTGCACTAGAAAACACACAGTTTCTGTAGTATAGTTGTACAGAGCTTTTGCTCTGAATATTTTATATGTAAACAATTTTTATTACTATAATCTTTTTCTCAGTGAAATAGAATGTTGCAAATATTTCTGTCTCCATTTTATTTTCTGTCTCCTTCGTTGATACCTTTCGCTATGCATGTTTTCATTCTTTGCCTAGCATAAGAAGTTTTTTGAGTTTTTCTCACAGGTTCGATAATATTTGTTGAGATATATTTCTTAAAAAACAAATAGGTTCTTAAGAATGGGTGTATAGGATATTCGATCTCTGTCTTTCGGTGTCTAAATCCTTGTATTGAAGGTTGAATTACCTATGTTTGAAAATCTGATCTATATGCATGAAAAGGCAAAGGATTTTTTTAATCTCAGTTTAAGGTCAAGATGTCAATTCCTACTTGGCCTTGGGTGTGTTCTATGCCATGTAAATTGCACTCGTGGGTGTGATTTGTAGGAGGCGTGAAGCCATTGTGGAGGGAACTCATATTTGAAGATGATCTTTGTTTGAGAGAGATTTTGTGATCTCTATTTTGGGGGCATGAGTTTGTACTAGGCAAGGTCAAGCATTTGAGAAGACCCACAATAAGCATAGACCATGACCGGTGTAAATATCTTAATATTTTGGAGGCAAACTGTGAGCCTTTTCTAGCAAGGCATGTTTATAAAAACTAGCTATGCAGGCTTAAACCTGCCCTCACAAACATCATGTCATTGTGTAGACCTAGAATGCATTTTAAAAACCTGCACGGAGGACGTTTGGATCTCATGAACTGAGGCATCTTAATCCTTACAAGTGCATTGTAAGTGCTGCAAATGCATGGAGAAACTCGTAGGAAAAATAAAGTAGCTCGACTTTAGGCATGATCTATGTGACCCACAAAGCGAGAGACCAATCATTTGTAGGCCGCCCTTTTGTTAAATAATTGAGCCAGTTATCAAAGCATCCCCAATGAAGTTCCTTGATTCTTCCTCCTCATATCCTTAGTGAGAAGAGTTCCGACAACATCATCTAATTTTAATACACTTCTTTTTTTGGTCAGACACCGAGTTGCTAAAAACCATAACGAATCCTTTCTAGCTTTTGGGTAGAGGTCACAATTGCAAAATGGCCTTGATTTCATCATCCAATTTTATGCTCACAGAAATTAACTGGATGATCAATGAGTTGATCAATGTGTTATATTCATTTAGATGGCTTGACACATTGCCACCTTCATTCATCTTTAAATTGTATAGTTTTTCATTGGAAAATTTTTGTTTGATGCAGAACCCATTTCATACATGTCAGATAAATAATCCCATAGATCATTTGTTGTCTTCTCTGTTGTAAAATTGAACATCATATTGTTGGAGAGGAAAATAATTATGGTTGCCATTACCTTCTTGTCTAATTTCTCTCACTCCTCATCACACGTCGCAGTTGACTTCTTTTCATTTCCTTCTAGTGTTATTGCAAGGTCTTTTTGAACCAACAGTGACTCTAGCTATAGCTTCCACATTCCAAAGTTTTTCCTTGAGAATTTTTTAATTCTCTATTTATCCGCTTCTTCCATCTTTCCTCAATTTCTCCACAATTTTCTCTACAAATTATCATTAGCTTTGATACCAATTGTTAAATAATTATGAAATTTAAAATGAATTAAACATAAAAAATAGAGAAAAAAAAACATAGCATAGACAATAAATAATGCATAGATTATTTGGTTTACAAATATGGCTACATCCATAGAAAGGGTGGCACAATATCTTTATTGTAAAACACCAACAAATACAAGTTCTTCAAATTTTCCATATTACAATTAACAGTCTCGAATATATAGAGAAATGATTTGGGGAATGGAGAAATTGAAGAGGCATGTAATTTGAAGGAGCAAAGTCCATTGGACTTCACATAAATAAAACCTTTGGCATGTGGGGGCATGATAAACCTATGCGTGGTGTGATTTCATTGTATAAGTTATGATCTATATGTGTTGAGAGGGAAACATGTAATATCTAGCTGCATTTTATTGCAACAAATTATTTATCATAACTCTTTTCATAGATTTTGGGGTACATTTCAAGTAAACACCATATTCCATAATCATTCCAATGGTCTAAAACAAGAAACACCTACCACAATCGACATCTATGTTGGTGGCTTCTTACTTTCCAAAACTTGGTCAAACTCCCACATGGCACATCTAAATAGGTGGTTTTGTTAAAGATTTGTTTTCCAATTATCATTGTATGATTAACATTTTATATTAATAATGTTTATTGTAACTATACAAATTTATTCTAACCACTAGTGGTTAGCTTAAACTACAAAGTTTTTTTAAGTGCTTGTAAATTAGGTTTAACTCATTTATCCTTACTTGAAAGACATCTTTTTAATTTTTGAAAGTGAAAATCATTAGGAAACATAGGAAAGTCTTATAATTATTGTATCTTTTATTTGACTACTCAAAATCATGTATTGCTTTTGTGATAGTGAATATTCTTCAAAGCTTGATCCATTAGAAATGGCATCACACTAATCTTATAAAGTGCCACTTAAATTCATTATAGTTAGACAAGAATATACACTAAAATATAAACTACCAAAATATAGAGGGATCCAACATTGAATCAAGGGGGTTGTCTTGAGTTGTGTCTTTGAGCACTTCCATGAGTCATGTCTAGAACACATCCAAATTTCCCTTATGGTTTTTTATCCACACATCCAATTTTGCAACAAATCTACTAAGCATGGAGTCAAATCATCGTATTAAAAGCCTCTTACACCCTTTAATTATCATGAGTAAATACTTTCTATTTCAAACTTATACTAAAGAATCAAGGGTTGTATATTGTAACTATGGGTACAAAAAAGGAACCTAATTCTACAAAATATAATGGAAAATGGTTTAAAAAAATTGATCAATATTTCAAATTATTATGTCTTAATCTATCTCTATAACTTCTATTCCATGTAGA
The DNA here is from genome assembly GCA_007258455.2 of Sequoia sempervirens. Classification (NCBI taxonomy): domain Eukaryota; kingdom Viridiplantae; phylum Streptophyta; class Pinopsida; order Cupressales; family Cupressaceae; genus Sequoia; species Sequoia sempervirens. The sequence continues at coordinate 8,563 of VDFB02086728.1, read as the reverse complement.
AGCCTTAAAAACACTTTTAATGAAGTTTGGCTGGCCTTGGAGTAACTCTTTAGGGAGGTTGATGAACTATGAAGTCATGAGCTAGAAAATGAACTCATAAGCTTCATTCTAAATAATTTTGACACTTTTGAGCATTATTTCACAAAATTTAAATCATTAAGGTTACAATGAGCAAATAATGTGGAATAGAGAGAAATGAGGATTGAATCATCCTTTCCATACTTTCCAAATTAAGTATTGAATACTCTGTAATTGTCTCTACATTCTATTCCACTAAAAGAGATTTTGGAGCAAAATGAAAAATGCCATCTTCAAATGACTTTATTGGAGACTTGACAAGGAAGCAAGACAAGAAAATATTGATGGGCACCATAAAGTCTTATAAACCTCAAACCCTTATTGCAAAAAATATGAAACAAAAGGTTTAAAAAACCAAAGGGGATAAACAAAATGTACAAAAGGATAAGAAAATCAAGGACGATAAGAAATATTCAAATCACATTGAAACTTCTTCTAATAGACAAAAACTAAGAAATAAAAAGTGAAGTGTTCCCTATTGCAAGAAAACTGAGCATGATGAGCATAATTGTATGAAGAAACAAATCAATCACCTCATGCATATTCTTGAGAAGAATGGGGTACTTGTATCTAACATCAAGTCTTCATCAAATCAATAAACTTCTAAGGAAATGGAAAAATCTAGAGGCAATGAATGAGTTGCAACTACAATCTCAAATATTGAGAGATGGATTCTTAACTTTCGAGCTTCCCATCACATGTCTCCTTATCTCAAAATAGTCATGTCATTCTACCATACAAATACATACAAAATCATGATAGAAAACAACTCTCATATGTGTGTTTGTAGAAAAGGAATTGTTGGTATTGGTAAAGGATATTTATTTGATGTCCTTTTTGTTCTTGAATTGTCAAATAATCTTCTTTCCATTTATTGAATTACAAGAAATAGTGGGGCAATAAAGATTAGTGCATTTACACTAGATTCAGTGACTATTCATGATTTGTAGAGCATAGCGATTATTGTAGTTGGCAAGGTTGATAATTTATCTCATATTTTAACGTTCATATACTTTGCTTCTAACGACTCATTCTCAATGGATTTTAGTCCTATATCTAGTGTGGGCAGTTCATAAGAGGGTGAGCTAGGTTACTGAAATCTAGATATGTTCTTCAACCAAGCTTTGCATCTCCTCAAACATCACGTATTGCTACATCCAAATTTAGAGTCACTTTCTTGAGAACTTCTAGAGATCCCTTGTAGCAGGATATTGATACAAATTCTCTAGCACATTGGGTTATATTTCTACCAAACATATAATCTCTATTTGTAGAGCCTTGTACTAAAAATTTGAGAGACAATATTGAGGACATCATTCTTCTTTTTGAAAGTTCTTGCACTACCACAAAGTTCAGAGATGCTTCATTGAGAGCATCAAATGATTTTTTATAGAAAAAAAACAAATCTTTTGTTCTTGTTCTACATCAATATTCAACATTCCAAGATCATTCATGTTATGGGGAGGGGCTGGATAGTCTCTCATTTCTCTCATATATAAGGAAAATTCATTGTATATTTTTATTATATCATCTCTTTTTTGGAGAGGAGTTTTGTTCCCACTATATTTTCTTCTTTTCTCTACTTTATGAGAGATTACATTGTACATAGGCACCTCATCAGGCCTAGTTGTCAAGACCCATAATTCTTTTCAGTCCACCTAAAAAATTCTTAAGGGGTGTTAGTGTAGAATATTATAGTTGTTACTTATAAATTAATTATGCATGTAAACTACACTTGGCATTAAGCCATCATAGGTGGTTATGTGGTGATTTGGAGATTTTTTGAAACATCTTACAAGTTATGTGGTGCCTCCTTCTATCTATTATGGAGGAACATAGTTTCCACCTCTATTTGAATGTATGAGTTGACTTCTTGAGCGACCTAATCACTCCTAACTATATGTATATGTATTGTTTATAGTAATACACACACTTCTAGTCAATCGTTTCAGCTATTGCGTTGCATTATATTTTTTCATCTCATAGATTTGAGTGTGTGCTTGCTTGTCTTGCATGGATCAATTTGATACTAACACTCATGTCGGCTAATTAGTGCCGGTGGAAATGTGTTCTTTTGATGGTGGGTGTGAAAAAGTAGAAAGAGTGAGTTGTGGTTTTGAAATATAATATTTGAGCTTCATCAAACATAAAAAAATATTAATTTTTAGTAATCAAGGTGTGTTAATTAAATAAGTGAGATAAATTGATTTAACTAAATAGACAGTAAAACTTGGGTTTTATATAAATGCATAAAGGAAACTATATTATTCCTTATTATAATATTATTTTGAAGAACCTATATTTGGATCATTTGGTTATATCTAATCCTTCTATTTCTCAAGGCAAATCTTCTCATGAGATTAATGTGGTTACTAAATAGTCTTCTCCCCTTTTGGGTGCTTTCAAAATAAACATTGATGGTTCTTCTCGAGGTAATCTTGGTGAAGCTAGGATTGGTGGTATTGGGTGTGATAGTAGTGATTGGGTTAATTCCTTGTTCTCTTCTACTATGACTTTGCTACTAATAATCCGATGGAGGCCCATGCTATCCATTTGGTTTTGGTGAAAACTTGTGAGTTACATTGGAAAAAAAGTTATTTGTAGGATGGATTCGATGATTTTAGTTTCTCTTTTGAACAAAGAAAATTTTGAACTCTTTTTGGTGGATGACATTTTTTGTGGTGTAGACTTGACTTTTCTTTAAACTTTGATTACATGTCCTTTGTTCATATTCTCCATGAATGTAATTCTTTTGTAGGTTTTCTTGTCAAATGAGCTTCTGAGGCTAATCATAGATGAAATGTTTCAGATTGAGAGTCCCTGTCCCCTAAACAATCTTCTCAATTCCTTCGGCTTCTTAAAAATGGTATGAGTTGATCACTGCCCATATTTTGTTAGTATTGTATAATTTTTAGATTTCTTATTTTCTCTTGATTCTCGAAAGTGGAAGTTCAATTATAAACTTCTTTGAATTTTCTTTCTTTTACTTTTAATGAAATAGATTGCTTGTGTAATTTTTTCTACTTTTCCTAAAAAGTGTATTGTTGTTGTTTTCTATAGGAATTGGAAAAAGTTAAAAGGAATAAGAATAATAAACCGGTCTTTTAAAATAAGTGAGTGAAAATAAAGTTTTTGCTAGTGGTGCTCAAAGTCTGAGAAAAGGATGGCATTGAATATGGCGACCTTTTTCATGTGAAGTGATATGCACAAAAACAGCAAATAAGATGCTGAATGTGATGCGTTGAAAAAATATATGAGGCAATATATAAATATCAGCCAATAAGATGTTTGAAAACGAATAAAAAGTAAGTGACCTTCTGCATGGGAAAGAAGAAGCATTAGAAATAGGAAAAATGATTTTGTAAGCCCGGATGCTACCTATTCATTGTTTGTTTGTTGGAGGCATTAGAATATGCGTTAGGTAAGAAGATGAAAAGAAGTTTTGAAAAAAAAGAGCAATGATTATAGAGTGACCACTTAAAAGAGAGGAATGGGTATAAGATTACATGCGTTAATAAGGAGAAGCCATTTTAAAAAAGGATAGATAGAGAATTTATTAGAAATATGTCATGATTTAGAAAATGGAAGAAACTAAGAATAGTTTTAGATTATATAATAAAAGTAGATTAGGAGATCTAGAAAATATAAAAAATAAATAGTAGTTTGTTAACACTTCAGATTTTAGAAATATAATTTAAGATGGAAATAAATAAGAAGAGATAATAGTTTATTTTAAAAAAAGTGTTTTTATTTTTTTATTTTTAAGATTGGTTGGATGTCTATGTAATTATGTAAATATTGTAAAGAAATAAAGAGAGTAAAATAATGAAAGTGATAAACTCACAATAAAATATTAAATTTAAAGTGATTAATTATGAAAGTGAGTCATTAACATATCAATAGTAGGATGGACTAAGTGCACCATAAAATTAGGCTATGAGAATGGACACCAAAGTAGATAGAATATGTAAAATAAAACTTATAGGGTATGTAATTTTGTACATTACATGTTGAAGCTACATGGGACATATTTACAAAAGGAATAACAATAAGGATGATAGATTTAATATAATAGAAGTAGTTAAGAAAATTTTTAAAAATATGAAATTAGATAATAATCTGGCAATATTTAGGGTTTTTTTTTGTTTGAAAAAAGTATATTAATCAAAGGAATCTTAGAAAAATATACAAATATTTCTAGATAGCCACAATTTTCATTAAATCCCAAAGAGTAAGAGCTAAGTAGGTTTACCACAAACCCTCCACTATAGGTACCAAAACTAAAATTTTAAGATTTAACACAAATAAGTAAGATGGAACCAAATTATTATGAATGAACTTTAGAAACTATGACGAATGAGCAGAAGCGATGTCAATCTATTACCTTCTAGGTACAATTAACATTAGAGATCCATTTAGCCAAATTTTTAGCTCGACAACATTCCATCCACAAGGAATATAAACAAAAAAGATATATTGAAAATTTATAAAAGACAAAGAGTCTGATCAAAATAAGAAGACAAACCTCTAGGCCAAATCTTGAAATTTCCCATTATTTAAAAGGAAAAAATCATCGAGTTTGTCTCACAAATAATGTTCTTCTAGCCTAGCTTACAAGAATTCTTAGAATCACAAGGAGAGGCCAAGCATCCATATGATTATTGGTACCAATCATGATACTATTAAAAAATAAAAGGTGAACCAAACCAACACTATCCCACCCAACTTCACCTATCCTCATAGCTCCCAAGTAACCACAAGAAGAACCATTAGTGTTAATTTTTAAAATACCCAAAGGAGGAGGAGACCATTTACCAAATATTTAAACCTTATTAGAAGATTTAAGCTTAGATCAAGAAGGAATATATCCAATCAAATAGCCCATATAAAGTTTCTTCACAATTTAAATATTGTAGGGACTAAAATTATTATCCAAGGAGCACTTATATAAGACTTTAATGACCTTGAAAATTTTGATGACTTATTTGTAATCAAACTTGCCATAGAAGAAATATAGAACATATATCTCAGTCCACCAAAAGATCCAAAGCTAAATAAAGAGGATCTAAAAAATTGTGCCAAAAATTAGATAGATTAGTAGCATGAACAAAAGGTTGCTCCTAGATGGATCACCATTATCGCTAAATCCATTAGAGAAAGGACATTGAAAGAAGAGATGAGTGATACACTCATCATTAGCACCACAAAGAAAATAATTAGAAGGACCATGAAGAATTCTCTTTATTATGTTGTCCTAGATAAGAATTTTTTTTACAAAATAACCATATAAAAATTATATTTGTGTCAACAAAATTTTTCACACCCTTTTTCCTAGTCTAAGATCTAATACCCACTAGAATCTAATTACACTTTATTTGGATCATATGCCCAAGTAAGAGTATCAATTAGATCTAAGGAACAATATGGTCATTAATCCAGAATAGAATATAGGGTTCCCTAAGCTTCTAGATCTCCTTCCAGTGCTCAATAAGAAGGATCCTTCCACGAATAAATATAATGGAAACAAATAAGAAAAAAAGTAATATTTTTTTTAGAAAAGAGATTTTATTCTTTTATTTTTAAGTTTGGCAAGGTTAGAATCATGACATTTATGTTATTAAATAAATGTTCAAAAGACATAAAGGGAATAAAATATTGAAAACTTGATAAAATCACTAGAAAATATTAAATTTAAATTGAGCAATTGGTGTCTACGGTCACTCTTGGCCCTTCTTGCGTCATGTTGCGCTCTTGGCATAGGATTTTCCTCTTTTCTTGTGTGTATGACTGCATTTACTATTTTTTTTGTTTTATTATGCCTTCAACTAGCTCTAACCCAGTAGTTCTTGTTGGAGTTGACGGTTCGACGACTTTCCTCAATGGCTCCTCCAAACAAATGACCCCTAAAATTTGTTCTGAAAGCATTTCATGATGTAAGTCTTTTGACTCCCCAGTTGATATGGTTTTACCTTTGCCTAATTTTGATTCTACTTGTAAATGTCTTGAGCAACATACTCTTATTGGGTAATTTATTAGGAGGACTCCCCTTGAAAGTGTGCTTAAAGAATGGGTCTACAAGGCCTGGGTACCTCATGGAGTCCACCTTGATATGGTCCAAAATTTAACCAAGGGTTTTTTCCTTTTCTGTTTTGCAGAGGTCAATCATGTTCAGGAAATCGTGAATCATGGTCCTTGGTATGTCAAGTCTTCTCTATTGGTTTTCTAGTCATGGACTAGAGACTTTGCTATCTCAGATGACACCAAGTTGCGGGTCCCAGTCTGGATTGAGTTTCTAGGGTTACCCTTTCCTTGTGTGCCTTTTTGGGTCATATTACTTCCTCTCTAGGGAAGGTCATTTGTATTGAGCTAGATAGGTTTTTTAGGCCCGACCCAAGAAAAAGATCTATGTTGAGGTGGACCTTTCACAAGATTTGAAAGAATCCATTTACATTCAAATTGGAGATTTTTGACATACCCAAAAAGTCACTTATTTTAATCTTTTGAACACCTGTTATAGATGTCAGTCTGCAGACCACAAGATTAGGGACTACCCTTTGGCAGTGCCTCATACTTCTCCATCTTGGGAATCTGAAAAGCCTCATGAGGCACAAAATTCTATTGTCAAACTTGATGAGAAATGGACCACAGTTACAAACCATAAACACAAGTCTAGTGGCTCTATAGGATGGTTTCCAAATTCCTTGAGCCAACTAAAGATTCTTCAAACCATTTGACGAAGGGGAAAGAAGCCTCGGTTGGGGCTAGAAGTATTTTGGCGTAGCCCAGGCCGAAGGCTATGCCTTAGCCTAATGCCGTTATGATGACATAACCAAATGTATCTCCTCCCATGAGGAGAGTTCAACGGCGGTCTCACAGTCCTTCTTCACCATTAGAAGAAGGAGAATATGTGCAGGATAAATAGAGATTTTTTGCTTTGAATATTCAAATTGGGTCAGTTCCACCGTAATTTTTGTAGAATTACTTCTCTACTCTGGATGAGGAGGATCCTAACTCTGATGATATGGAGGATTTTCATTCATGAATTTCCTCTCATGGAATATTCGAGGTCTAAAAACTCTCTTTATAAAGTATTGTGTTAGGGATACTTTGTAGAAATATGCTGGTATTGAAGTGCTTTATCTCCAAGAAGTTAATTTGTTTTTTTTTTTTGCTCACATCAGCTTGTTTTTCTATTTTTCCAACTAGTCATATGTTTGGTACTACTCATGATGCTAGACACGGCAGAGTTTTCACCCTTTTGTCCCCATAGTGGCATGCTTGTGTGGTTGACCATGGATCTGACCCCACACATTGGCTCGTCTAGATCCTCCTTAATATTGATAATCACTCTTTTGGGATTATTAATCTTTATGCCTCTAATGATGTTGTGGAACTCTCTTTGCTTTGGTGTTGGATTGTTGATTCATTTCCAGTTGCTACCTTGCTATTGTGTGGAGATTTTAATATGGTCAAGATGGCGTATGATAAAGATGGCACTCTTCCATTCAGATGGGCAGCTAGCGAATGGGAGGTGTGGTTCTACATGCATAATAAATCATTGGGTCTCTTAGATCCCAATATTGGCCACCACCATTCTCATTCCCTCTGGCCCACTTGGTGTAATTTCAGGGCTGGCTTTGATAGGATATTTAAGCACCTTGATCATGCCATGATCTCAGCTCAATCTTTCTTTTTATTTTGAAAACTCTTCACTCTCAGTTAAGACATTAGTTCATGTGGCATTATCTGATCATTTCTTCTTTTCACATTGAATGGGAGACAAGAAAGCCTTAGGCCTGCATAAAACAATTATTTTTTAACACATCTCTATTTTTTCATCATCCCATGTTGGCCCATATTCTTAGAGTCTGGAATTTGGAGTGTAGGTCATCTCATAATACATGCTATATTAATTGGTTGAATTGTGCTATCACTTGTATGGCTAGATTTTTGCATATTTATGGGCACCAACTAGCCATTTTTCATTGGTGGTCTTATGAGGCTACCATAGCTAAACTGTACTCAACTACCAAGGCATTAGCAGCTATCCCTTTCTCCCCATCATTACAAGTTAGGGTGGCATAATTAAGATACAAAAATCAAGTTGCAAATAATTATGTTGCCAGAGGTGTGAAAATAAAAGCCAAATTGCACTAGTTAAAGATTGACGATTGTGCCTCCAAAGGGTTTTTTCTTGCCATACGTGTCAGGCACTCATCTCTTGGCATTAAAAAATTAAAGATGGAATTCAGGTCCTTTTTGAGCTACTTGACATTCTCTAGGCATTTGTTCAACATTATGAACAAGTTTTCACTGTACAATAGTATATGCCAGAGTGATAGCAAGCCCTTTATAATTTTCTTTCTTTTGTGCCAAATAAGCTATATTCAACCTAGAAATCTTTTTCTGAACAATTTCTCACTGTTGAATACGTAAAGGAAGTTGTTCATTCCGTAGTTGTTGACAAAGCCTCGGGGATTGATGG
>VDFB02086727.1:0-24081 GCA_007258455.2 Sequoia sempervirens | reverse complement strand
TTTAGGGTCATCTTATGCATGTTGTACATGACGATTTTTCAAAACGACAAATCTGCCTAATAAAAAATTAACAAAAAAAAAATATTCAATAAAAAATTACAAAAAAATATCAAGAGCAAGGTTCAGTGAGTCATAAAACTTTTCCCAAAAGGATTTACAAAAATATGATAATTTAAGTCAAAATATGGATGTCGTACACGTGCATGGTATGGTAAAAAAAATGACTTTTAAACAATGGTTTTTTGAAATGCCTATTGAAACTCAATTTCTACAATCTGGGTATTGAAATAAATTATATATTTGGAAACTAGACTCCGAGCACTACATTTTATGATCAGTGATTTTTTTAAAGATTTCATCTCTAAGTGCTTCAAATTTTAAGGTCAAATGTGTCAAATACTGAAAATCAGGGAAAACACTTCCACTTTTTGGCCAAAAAGTGGACTCAACTTCTTGCACACACCCCTTGAGGGGTGCGAAGTTTACCCCCCAACTAGGGGACTTAGATGAATCCCCTATTCAAAATTGTTCCATTACATGAATCCACAATGGATGATACATTTTATTTACGCCGAAGGTGTATCCACTATTAACAAGACCAAGCTAAGTTTGAAAATTTACGGTTCACCTTTTACTGGAGACGATTGAAAGTCTTCCTGTCGTTCGATTCCGTCCACCGATTTTTACTGTTTGAGACAAGACAAGCCACCATAAATTGGATTTGAAAGAGATCTTCAATGAAAAGTTTTCACAAAACCCTAAAAGTAATTGCCACCTGGAGCTCCCACCGTCTAAAGAAAGTTTAAGGATTTTGCGTGGTCAAGATTTAATTTCTGGTCTTCTACAGAATTAGAAACCGTTGATTTAGAATTTTCTGAAGCCCTTTGTCATATAAGAGCGCCAAAGACGTACAAATACCCTTTGCATGGCCCGAATGCGTACTTTGTTAGGTGATGAAGATCAAAATAGGCAGATTGTAGGAGCTTGTATTATAGGAGATGAACGAGTACTCAAACAGTCGGTCCATCATGTCGAGCATCTGCCTCATTGTTCTCATGGGAGACAATGGATCCATAAGACTTGCAAAACAAAACATCCCCAAAAATATGAAATTTGAAATTTGTATATTATTGTTGTTCATTAGGTCAATTAAAAAAGAAACCAGTTGAAAAAATTCAAATTTGAAGAAACAAATATAATATTCACAATAAATTTTTTTCCAAAATTGAAGAATCAAAAATCATAATCCACTGTAAATTTGATTAAGCATTTACCAAAAGACAAAATTTATGTTGTCTTGCCTGCAAAATTTGATTATTTCTCAACTTCTTTGTCTTTATATTTTACACATCTATGGCACCGTCTTTGCTCTCTGCCCTCACCAACGAACGATTCACAGGTCTCCTCTTAGCCGGGTAGCTCAGTCCTACCTTTGCATGCAAAATCTTGTTATAGGGAAGCAAATTGGCTCTCACAGCACAGGGCTTTGGAGAAATGCTTCCATTTTTGGAGGATACACACAAAAGAGCGGGAGAAATTGCAGACATACACAGGCTAGACATGGTGAATGATCTTTTCAGAGAGTCCAAAAATATGCATGTAAATTTTATGAAGTATTTCTTCATAGTGTTATTGTGTAAACATGTTTTTCACATATTTTATTCCATTGTCTTGCATCTTTCATTATGCTTTACAAAAATTCCCAACAATTGGATGCATGGCTAACCTTAATTGGAGGGCAAGCAAAAGGCCCTTAGTAGCCAAATTAAGTGCACACATCCCATTTTGCACAATGGGCCATGTATTATGTCAATCTTTTTAGCCATGCAACTGGCAACTTTAGGTCCTTCTTCATGATTAATATTTATGGTTTTTCTTGTAGTGTGATAGGCTCGGACTTGTCAAGTTTTGTTCTAGTCATTTTCTCTTATGTTAACTCATGCTTATCATTTTTAACAAGCTTTATATCCCAAAGTTTAAAAAAACACCTCAAAGAAATGCGGTGTCACAAAATGCCATGATTGTAGGATATGTTCAATATTGAAAAGGTGTTACAAAATTTTAAGCAAATGCAACTAACTATTGTAAATCAATACTTGTCAACCTTTAACAACATCTTCATTGGCTTTACTCAAATTTTGTAAGGACACTAGCATCTATACTTATGTCTATTTGGCCCACCACTGCTGACCTACCCCATGTGTACCTCAAGTCATATATAAAAGTCAGTAAGCTCAACATGTTTGATGCCATGTGGCAAACAACGTTAGTTGATGCTATATAGAAGGAGATTACCAAGTACATATGCACGAAGTAGGTAACATGTTAGACAAGTCAACAAGTTTTTAAAAGATAACATGGAATGTAGCATATACAAAAAATGGATGTGTTGAAGAGGCTTTAGGAACTTTTGAAGTATGACCCCTGAATAATTATTGATCTAAGAAGTTTCCATAAGGTTATCATGTTGAGTGTTGTTCCTGATTCCTCCTTTGTCTCTGATGGGCTCTCGTTGCTATATTTCAAAGAAGTATGTCAGTGTTCTCATGGTTCCTAGGACCATGGGAACCTCCAACATTGTTCAATTCCTATTTGACCTTCAATGAGGATGAAGATAAAGAACCAATGTCGAGGAAAGGTAAAAGAACGAAGAAGTGTGTTTGTAAGAGCTTCCCATGGTTCCCTTCGATGAGTTATGGTTCTTAATGAAAGTCTCAACAATTCTTGATGACGTTGAAATTGTCAATAAAGGGGATGAATGGGAAAGCATAGTGGTGCTTCTTGATATGGTTGAAAACCTCAACAAGAGAAAAGGGGCAAAATGTGCAACTCGTTGTGTATCCAAGTGGAAAACTACGCACTTCTCCTTCATCCACTCAACCAACTCATAATGATGGTGTTGTTTTACCCAACTACTAGAAGTAATTACATACCTCATCCTTTAATCTACAGTGCCCATTTTTAGTGGGATTGATCTTCGAATGTGGATTTTATATAAACAAACTAGAACAAAATCACCAAATTACATAAACCACAAGCATACAAATATATTAAATATTTATCACAATATTACATACAACATACAAAGTGCAAAAAAAGATAGAGGAATTTCTAGATCCTACCAATTGACCTCATGTACTACACAAATATATGAAAAAAAAAAACAAAACAAAACAAAACAAAATTTTGCCTACTTGACTTACCACACCTCTTCGGTGTACCCATTGCACACCAAGGTGCAATTGCTAGTTTAATTTAATCGTGTCATATGATGTATACCCGTACAATTGCACTTACTATCGGGGTCAATATGGTATCTATGAAAAGCAGTAAACCACCCATATCCAGACAATGGGTTTATAAAATAAGTGAAAAGCTTGTGCACACACATGTAAACCATGGTATTCCTCGTACGGAGATCATTGTAAAGGGAGGGATGGTCATTATTTGTCCTGTCAGAGCAAATTTGCAGATTTTGAGAAGAAGCAAAACAGATGGCACCCACAATACTTGATGTATCTAGGTATGCATTCCCAACGGACTACTTTGTGCGGCGAATTCCTGGTTTCATCTTCCGTCGCCTCCTATACTGTCGCACTTCCTCTCCATACCTATTTAAACCGCAATGCTTCTTTGCTTCTGCAATTCACTGCACGGAAGTTGTGTGGGGGATTTGTAGAACAGAATAGAGTAGTAAGCATATTAACTCGATTTTCAGTTATGAGTATCGCAATTAGTGCACGGGAGTGGTGGGCAGTGAGAAGGCAGGGCATGGCTGTGCCTTCTAATCCTTTACCCCTCAACACTCCCAATGCCATTGCTGAGTACAGAGCAAAGCAATGTTCACACGGTAATATACCCGTACTTCTCTTCCACTTCCTCTGTGCTGTATTAGTACTCTTAATTTAGGAAAACAGGGCGAACCTTTTCTTTTCTTTTCTGTAGTGAATCTGGTTTTAAACATATATTTGTATACAGATGGGGTGAAAGCAGGGGCAAAGGCAGCAGCAATTGCATGTATCGCATCTGCAATCCCTGTGGTCAGTATTAGTGTTTACTACTTTTGTTTATGCTTGAATATCAGTAATATACAATGTAATTGATGTGAATTTATAATAACAGTTGATGGGAGCACGGGCCATTCCCTGGGCAAGGGCGAATCTCAACTATGCAGCTCAAGCACATATAATCTCTTTAGGTATATATTACTCTGTTTCCTTCTGATTTTTTTAGTGGGGATGGAGTTTGAGTTCACCTGGATAATATATATTATTGGGTGGATGCAGTTAGTGGGGCAGCTTATTTCATTGTGGCAGACAAAACCATTTTGGCCTCTGCCCGGAAGAACTCCTTTGAAGAATTGGGTGTTGTGGAAGCATCCTTCTAAATAGCAGGAACAGTCATGTGCATGTGTAGTCCAGTTATGGTTAATAACTACGGTATAGACACGTGGCTCGTAGAGAATGACTGGATGGATTTCAGGACTGAAAATTCACAGCTTCCTATTTTCCTCGTAATAGGAAGAAAGATGTAAATGAGTTATTATAGTGCTGCTCTCGAGAAACGATTCGTCACTGATTTGTGAATATTATTTTTCAAGTGTTGTTTTCAAATACAAAAATTTCAATGTATTCTTGACTTTGGACTTTCAAGTAAATTATGAAGGAAAAGCACCATCCGCGACAAATAATTAAAAAAACAATTCACATCGCTGATCACGGTTTCACAAACGGTCAAAATTTTCTCATTCATTGAAAAATATCAAATAAATATGAAGCCAAAACCACATAAGGAACATTAGTATATTACGATGATCATGAGAATGCTCCACAAAATTTTCCGAGGCTTGAAAAACTAGTTTCTAGTGGTCAAGAAAAGATTTGGAAATCTTAAGGAGTGAGAAAAGGAACCCATGAGAGGACTAAGTGGCTCTTTTACCTAAATTTTCATTTGATGAACTTTGATCTAATACATGCAAGCTCTTATTTGAGCACCCTTAAGATAATGTTATTGAGCTTAAATTTGTGCTTTGACCATTGCAACCAAAAGTCTAAAGTTAGAGATCAAACGGAATATAATCCGGTAGAAATCTTATAAAACAATAAATTGGTGTTGTAAATGACTCTTATATGTCAATGGTGTGACACATGAAGATAAGTATTACTTAACACCCAAAGTTTAAAATAAATAAAATCATTTTGAGTTCTACATAGGTTGTAGGGTATCATGATGATCATAATTATTCTCCTAGTTTAGTTTAGTCTTCTCTTTGATATGGTTCGTTAGTATTTGTAAATAGTTCGACTTTATTTGTTTTTGTTTTTTAATGTTTTGTAATGTTGTAATGACTTGTATTATATTCTATTTCAACATTAGCATTTCAATAATGACACAATCAAATAAAAATTGACACTTCATCTACACCAAAAAAATGATAAATAATTATCTTATTTTTATTAGCTAAAATAATAGACCTTGGTCTAGGGTCTAGAGTTCAAGACCCTTGGTGTACAAAATTATAGCAAAAACAACTACAAATAGATTGATTTTTTTTTGCTAGAGATAATTTCTGAGGAGCAGCTAGGGTTTGTACATGGGGAATCAATCTTGGAGGGGTTCATTATTGTGGAGGAAGCCATTCACTTTATTCAAAGGACCAAAAATTAGAGCATGTTACTAAAATTGGACATTTAAAAAGCATATGAATGGGTGGACTAGAGATTCTTGTGCAAAGTGTTGCTAGCCTTTGGGTTTGAAAAAAAATGGATAGATTGGGTTTTCAACTACATAACTAGCCCTAGATTCTCAATCATTGTGAACGGATCTCTGAAAGGTTACTTTGAGGCATCCAGAGGAATTAGATAGGGAGATCCTCTCTCACCCTTCTTGTTCATTATCATGGTAGAGGCCTAGGTCTTCCCTCAATTTGAGATGTCTAGTTTGGGCAGGATTTTTCCTTAGCCATGGATTTGGCACTACTACAATGATACGACATAGGGTTTCACCTTGCTAAGTGTTATGGTTGATTTGGGTCTTCAATTTTTATCATTGGATAGTATATGGGCACATATAGAGAAAAAACAATAGCTCAAATAAATTTATATGTAGAGAGGTTTTGTTCTTATTTCAGCTACAAGAATTCAATGACAATTTGTTAGATCAATTCATACATTATTGTGAGGTTACTTATCAGTTTTATTTTTGATGAATGTATGAACTAGTTCAAAAATGTCTTATAAGATATTTCCTTAGCACATTCAATGTTATGAATGTAAACACTATTTGATGAATATGAAAAGATTCTAAACCTATTATATTGCTTGTGACAAATCATTGTGTGTTAAAAATATGAATTTTGTAGTTCATTGATGGATTACTAAGTGAAACTGAATAATAACATTTACTGATGCATTTAAATGCTCATATCAACTATTGTCGAGCATTCTCTCTTGCAACTAATTCCTTGTTATTTGTGACTCTATTGTCCTAGGATTAGAACTAGTCTTGCATGTACTTATTCTAGTCACCAAAATCCAACACCTAAACGATCTTTCCTAGTTTAATTCCAACATTTTTTAGTTCATGATACAATACTAGATAGGGAATAGCAATTATGGTAAACTTTATCAATCATGTATCTTGCTCCCACCTTGCACTCTTTTCAAAAGTGTTTAATTGGCTATATAGAGGTACTAGGGTAACTAGTTTCTCTCATGCTCAATGACAATATTTGGAGCTATATCAATATTTTGGGTTTACTTACCATTGCTTCCAACTATTTATTTTATTATAAACCTCTAGGAATACCCTCCAAATTTTAAGCCAAGATCGAAGAATAGGAGAGAGAGCCCCCTCTCATAGAGTTTACCTTAAATCCTCCCTTGCTTTGTTGATGAACCAATTTCTCTTGCTCGATGAAAACCTTGGCCTTGTGAGTGGAATTTTGTTCTAGGAGGTGCAGAAATGATTTTGGGTCCCAACATGTTCCACACCTAAGTAAACCAAATGATTAATTTTATGGAAAAAACATGGTTGTTTCTTTGCTAATGTTATCCATTTTACCCATCTTCACTCAAGAGTTACATATAGGATCGCAATATTGAGGTGTAGAAGTAGTGGGACCTTGGCAAGTAGTCACTAGAGTTAACAAGTCTCTTTGCCATAAATAGAGTAAATAGTGAATAACCTTATCTTAAAGGATGTGAGAAATGGTTGGACTAATGAATTTGATAGCCTCTAACCACAAGAGAAATTGATGAAGCTTTGAAGTAAAAATTCAAAGGTGGAAAATCTCTAAAAATATTTCTTAGATGGATTGGTGAAGGTTTCTAATGGATGATGGAGTGAATTATCTCTCCTCATAGCAAGAGGCCAGTTGTAACATAGGCTTAATTTGGGTTGCACAAATATTTAGTTTGTGGTTTAACTATATTTTGAACCTATAGTATTGGCTTCCTTGTTGGTTTTCTTATATCTCTAGATTTGTGTTTATAATAGGCCTTTTCTTGTATCTTTTGTTAGTTTTTTATTTGGTTCTCTTCTTGTAAACTTGTTTCTTTTAGTTTGAGAGAGGGCCCCTATGAAATCCCTCATCTAATTCTTCTAAAAAAATTATACACAAAAATTAAAGACATGAAAATAGAAAATAAATTTTAATATTACCTTTATCATTAAACTAGAATTTTCCTTTCCACAAATATTGGATAGACCAATAACAATAGGAGTTTCTAAATAAGGAATTCACAATAACATGGAAAGATAGCACACAACATCATCTTAGCTTTGCAAGATTAAAAAATTTATAGCTTTTGGATTTGATAAAAACATGTTTCATTCTTTAAGTTAAGTTTTTAGTATTAGCAACTTGCTAAGGAAAATACTTTTGTTATGCTTTTAAAATAGTTTATAGTGACTTTGACAAAAAAAACCCTCCTAAAAATAAGACATGTAGCGGCAAGTATTTGCCTTGAGATTTCATACCTTTTGATTCTTCATTTTATATTTTTTGGCATGTCTAATTGCTTAGATACTTGATTGGAGCATTCATTTCGAAGCAAAATTTATTATAAATTATAGAAGTTGTATTAATAGAATTCAAAGTAAAATATAGGAGCTTCTAGCTTGCTATGAAAGGTGAAACAAATGATTGAGTGATAATTTTGACTAAAAAAAAATATACAAATCTTATGCAAATATCAAGGTTAAAAATAAATTTAGGTTGTTTGTTTTTGAACATTAGATCATCAAAGTTAGTGCCTCATTAGATCTTATCTTCCTTCATCAAACTTAAAATTAAGCACCCTTATCCATTACATTTGATTTCTAACTTAATATATAATTGTTCAAATCTCACTTGTACAAGTAACAATAAATTATATATTTTGATTTATGTGTATGTGTATGCATTTTATTTATTTGACCGCTCCATATTAAATCTCTAACATTCTTATTGTCTCTAACTACACCAAGATCAAAGATGCTTTTAAATTGAGCTCCTAAACCAATATGAAGGCATTGTAGATATCTACATGAAAGAAAAAACAAAAAAGAAGAAGATGTTGAGTTAATTCAAAATCTCAAAAATTGTGAGAAAAAGACAAAAATAAAATAAAGGAAAGGGGAATAATTTGCAAGGTAAATTCCCCAATATTTTGCCATCTATTTCACTAACTTGCTATTATAATTGCATCTACTCCTCCCACAATAATGAATAGTGCATCGTCAACTCCATCCTCTAATATTCATGATATGATATATTAATGACAGGTAACATCCTGAAATTTATACGGATAGTATTTTAATTAAAAGTTTATGATCCTTCCATCTTATCATTCAAGATAGGATGAGACAAATGTCACAATGAAAATTCAGATCATTTAACAAAAATAAGTCACAGCCAAAGGTTCTTGTAAGGGGTTAATTGGCCTTCAAAAATTTTATTTTATTTTTGTCTATCGATCTTCCTATATTGAAAGAAATGGAAAGCTTGTCCTTTTTACACATTCGGAACTCCTAAGCATTATCCCGCCATTCTTGAAGGTGCACTTGCATACCCTAACTACCAGCCATGACTGCAGGCTGTACTATACATATACATAATTGTTCCCGCCATTCAGGAGGAGGGTTCCCCATGAATTGCTAATCCTTCAAAGGAGTTTTTACGTGCAGAGGCCAAAATAGTCTTGTCTGCCACAATAAAGTAAGCTGCTCCAGTGACTGCATCCCCCCAAAATAACATGCATATTAATAAGGTGTACTCAAATTCCATGCCCAATAGGAAAGAAAAGAAACAGAGCAATATACACCAAGCTCCAACTTACCTAAAGAGATGATATGTGCCTGAGCAGCATAGTTGAGATTCGCCCTTGCCCAAGGAATGGCCCGTGCTCCCATCAACTGTTTTCATAAATTCATATCAATTACATTGCACGTATACTGAAGGGGCAATACTAATATTCAGGGCAAGGCATTAACAAAAGTAGTAATCAGTAGTACTGACCACAGGGATTGCAGATGCGATACATGCAATTGCTGCTGCCTTTGCCCCTGCTTTTACTCCATCTGTATACAAATATACGTCAATACCCGCATTCACCAAACATAAACGATTCGCCCTGATTTTCAACAGTTACCTAGTTTACATTGCCTTTAACACAGATCTAACCTAATGCTAATCTGATCAAATAAAAAGAGGAATAGTGGAAGGTAGGTATGAATGCAATGACTACCGTGTGAGCATTGCTTCGCCGTGAGTTGGGCAGTGGAATTGGGTGTAGTGAGACGAAATGGCATGGAAGCCATGGCCATGTCCTGCCTCCTTACTGCCCACCAGTTGCGTGCGTTAATTGCAATACCCATAACTGAAAATGAGGTCGAAAAGGTTAAAAACTCTATTCTGTTCTGCCAAATTATCAGACAACTTAAACGCGCTCAGCTGCAGAGATAATGAAGCATCTGGGTATATATAAAAGTTTGTAGGAGTATGGTAGTTTTATGAGATTGAGCATAAACCGGGGTCCGCCGCGGAAAGCATCACATTGGGAATGGACATATATATTCAGTATTGTGGGTGCATCTGGTTTGGTGTCCCCTCGAAGAAAATCGACTCCATACGGCGAATACCGTCGCTTAGCCGGGAAACCACCCAGTTTTTATTTGTTCTATGAACCGAACATTGAGAGATCGAGGGGCTCTGCTCTCCATCGATTAAGCTGTATTTTACAGACCCCGGTTTTCGTGCACTCGTAATGGTCACTGTTTAACGCTTTACACTTCTCTCGATAGGATTGGTTGTCGAGAATAGAGTACAGAAATTTTTTTTTCTGTACGTTTACCAATACGGGTTTTCTTTAGAGGCTTTTATTTGGAGCCTAGTTTTTTATAAAAAATATTGTCAGTGACAGATGACGCGGGATGAGGGGGTTGGACGGAATGAGGCGAATGACTAGGGGAGGACAAGTGGCATTATCATAATTTAAGATTTAAGTCTGAAACAAACAAATTCAGTATAGTTTTAGTAGTTTAGATGGCTATGACGAAAAAACATTGTCAATAGCTAATACACCCAGAATGGACTCTAAAACATGACAAAATTGCATTTAGGCAGTTGAATTGTATTCTTTCAATAAATAAATATGTCAGGGGTGAAATATATATATTTTAATTGAATCAAGCAAAATAATAGAAAAAAAGCAATCAAATGCTCTGCCAAGAAGGATAACTTACATAATAATATGATATTTATCCGACTTAGAATTTTAGACTAGGACATGTTGATCTTTTGACAAATAAAAAGTAGATTTTTGTGAAATGTTGTAGTTGAGTTGTCCATGTACATAGAATGATATTGGAGTTTGCAAAATGTTATACAGAGCTATTAAAAATTGCTTTTTGTGAATGTGGTTGTACATCAAACCTAGACAATGCTAGGTGTATAAAATGCTAAGGTACACAAAATTTATTGTAAAATGCTTCACCTATTTGGTCACATATTATAATCATTGTTATATGTGTATAAAATAGGTTGGTTGACAAGGTTTCAAAGAATTTTAAGTGTAGTTGATAGGTGTTGTGAATGGTAAAGTTGTACCTGCACAAACACAACAAACAATCACATAATTAGATAATTATGCAAGTTAAATCAACATTCCCCATAGAATTCATTTGAAACGCACAAAATAGGAAATAGAATGAAGAACACAATAAAAAGCTTTCAAATCCTATATAATGCAAACAAACTCTTAATCCTACAGGGGAATTGGTGCCATTTTGATGTGGAAAATGGCCCTTTCCCAATCCCTTGTAAGCTTGAATAATGCCTTTATGAAGATTTGATGATCATTGGAGAAATTCTTACATAATCTAGCTATAAAACTCTAAAGATTGATGAAAATGTATGAGCAAATGGATAAACAAATTCAAAATCTGAAGATAATGTTTTTGCATGAAGTTGTAGATCCAAAATCAGAGAAATAGCCTCTTATTTATAGATGAGAGTGATGCAAAATGAGGCAAAAGGGATGAATGTGGGACTAATCATCAACCAATGGACAAATGCCACTTGTCAAGATGTGAGAGGATGAAGGTTGAACACATTTTGATGAATGTGCCAATAAATGATATTAGGTGGAATTTCAAATTTATGAAATGACATGTTGGAGGGAGAAAAAAAGACTTAAATGCCACTTGGCTCAATGCACAAGGACATGTAAAAGGTATTGAATGCCTTGTTGGAAGGACAAATCCCTTTGGAGGGATTTTCAAATTTGGAGGAATATTCCCTTTTGATGCCATACTGAGGGAAATTAGAAGATTTAATAAATCAAAAGAAATGATTTATTATGCAAGTTGCAAAAGCTAGAGGATGTGATGGGTTGCGATTAAGATTAATCATGATTTGATTAATTTAAGACGAAGATTAGTTGATTTGACCATTTTGACTTATACTTTTGGATTAATTTAAATAAAAATGAGAGGAATATGATTTAGATTTAATTAAATAAAGATTTTGATTTATTTAATTAAAGGGGAATGATGTTAGATTCAATTAAATAAAGATTAATTTATTTAATTTAATAGAATGACCTTATAGATTAATTAAATAAAATTGATTTATTTAATTACAAAATATGAAGATGATGATTTAATCAAATAAGGTTAATTATTTAATTAAAAGAAGACATTAGGATTAATTAAACAAAATGATTTATTTAATTAATAGGAGGGAATGACTTAATAGGATAAATTTTATTTATTTAATTAAGAGATGAAGTGTGATGAATTTAATCAAATACATATTATTTAATTAAATGAATAGCAAAGGAGGTGATTCAAGACGAAGCGGTGTTAGTAAAATCAAGATCAGGTGTATAGGATCAATCAGTACATTTTCCCTGTCTACATTTTTCCCCTCTTTGAAAAAATGTATTTGTTGCATTGGTTCAAAGAATAATCCTGCCAAGATTAAAACAAAAAAATTCTAATTTTTTCGAATGCTCCAGCAGAAAGAAGTATATTGGTACATTGTCCCCTCGACAGAACGGGCAAAAAGTTTGATTTGAGGGTCGATCTCATGACAAAGAGGTTCAAAATCAGTTCAGCTCGAATGTTTGATGTAGACAGATTTGATGATGTATAGACAGTCATCGACCATGGATAGCCTCATGTATATTTTGATATAACACACAGATATGATACTTGGATAGAAATGTTAGTAAAGATAGAAGAATAAAAAGAATAAGATGAATATAAGTAGAAGAATAAGATGGGTGAACCCTTGATTCTAAGAAGATGTAGAAGTCCAACAAGTCCATGAGTCATTAAGATTTTATTAGATATGATGATGAGTGATGATTATGATTTGCTTATCAGGAATTAGGATTTTAAAAGGGCTACTTACCTTATGTTTGATAACACACATAGATATGATGCATCAAGGTATAAAGAACCAGGATGGCGTTTCACCTAGTGTGATGAAATTTGACTCAACAATCAGATAGGAGTACTCCTGTTCACACCTGACATACAAAATCCTTACTATGACGTACTTCAGATATTTCAAACATCTTAGACCAAAACACGAAAAGGAAAAACCTGACAATGTAATAGTTAACAAGCTATCCAAAACACCTTCCATGCATACCTAATAAAGTAAGTATTCGCCAAGGTTATATTACAAGAACGCCCAACAAGCACAATAGACAAAAGATAATGATCGTTGCCCCATTCCTTTCTCTCTAAATCATTTTTATTAGACATCATCGAGAGGTCATTGGAATGAGCGCAATAAGATAAATCAAAAAAAAGATCAAACAAATAAACAAGCCAATGTTCTTCATACCGCTAGCCAAGGGAATGTGTTTTGGGGATAAGAATCCAAAGTGTTTGCCAAAGATAATGCACATTGTAGGAAGGATGCATCCTAGGACATGTTAGTGGATGGTGGCAAGTTGATAGGATGTTTGAAAGGCTATTGATATAAGGTCAATTGACATGTTTGTGAATGATCAAGAGTTTGATTTTGCATTTAAAAGTTTATCGTTTCGATTTTTATTTTGTGTTTGAAGCTTGCTTAAATTGCTGATTGTTGTGGTTGTTTCTATTTGTTTTGCCAAAGGGTGAGTGTGACGATTTGTTTATTATGAGTGATGTTTATTTCAAGTGAAAGCGAGATGGGATGGATGGGTTTTTTCAAATATTTGGATGTTTTTAGAGTTTTGAAATGTTTTGAGGCTATTTTTGGTATTTTCAAGATGTTTTACAAATGTTTTGATTTTCAATTTTCAAATGTTTTGGGGTTTTCTAATATTCAAATGACTAAGAGACTAACTTAAAAACCTATCCTAGGGGCCTCAGAGGCTGATCAAAGATTAGCCTTACCTACATTATGCACGCAAAGACACGTAGTTTGACTACACAAACTCGATTATTGATGAGATATGAACAAATGGATTGTCAATTTATTATGAGACTCCTAAAGGACTAACCTAAGTTCCTTGGGGGAAGATCAATGATCAACCTTTCCTACGTTCATAGCTCAGAGACCCATAGTTCGACAAGACAACTCTATTTTTGACTTTTTGACTTGTTTTGGGATTTTGATATGTTTTGGATGTTTTTGGATTTTCTTGGTTTTTTGAATATTTTTGGATTTTCGCATGATTTTGACAATTTGGATATGGATATGTCTGATGATATTAGTGATCTTTTTTTGGATTGTTTTGAAAACCGAGCTAAGGTTGATTGATCAGATTGATGGATTGATGATGATCACATTGTTGAGGATACACAACAATGCAAGGATAGTGTTAGAAAAAATGAGGATTAGGATGGATATACCAAGATGATGATAACATTGTCGAGGATACACAACGATGCAATGATAGTATTAAGCAACATGAGGATTAGGGTGAATATCCCAAGATGATGAATTGATTGGATTTGATTGATCATGATTTTGAAGCTTGATTTGGAACAAAAGTTGGCTTTGAATGATTTGATACGACATTGAAATACCAATTAGATGCAACTGATATTGATTGTTTTGATTGATGCTTGATGAAAGATAAATCTTGATAAGGAACATCTTCTCGTCAAAATATGCCATGGGTTGGTGATTTGGATTCTTGCTCACAGTGGTTTGACCAATTTGATTTTATGTTTGCCAATGTTCAGATCACCACATAAGTTGGAGGATATAGATCAAGATTTATTTTCAAAGAAAGATGTACATATTTTCCCTAGTGTCTAGCAATGCATGGAATGCCATGGGTGGATGCTTGGATATGTGTGTGGATGGATGGATATGGTAAACACACAAAGGATGCCGAGGATTATCTTGTGACAAGGTAAGGTGTTTGAACAAAGGATGCTCATTTGGATAGTGCTTCATGACTTAGATAATTTTGGGTAGGATAGGATTAATGAAAATGACCCATGTCAAGATATTTACTATAAACAAGTGTAAAGTGTGCACCAAATTTTGTCAAGATCAAGATAACTTGGGCTATAGATGTAGACAGATGGAAATGGATTGGATAAATGGTTCATGGATGAACAACTTTATTATGGATAAGATGGATGGAATGTTGTATTTATTATGGATGGGATGAGATACTTCCACCTGAACTAGTGCACGTAGATGCTCGATTCTACACATGACGTCTATTTTCTAGGTTTTTATCATGCTACTTGCCTAAAGTGCCACCGAAGTGGTTTTCACTGAAGGACGATTTTTTTCTTTATTGTTTTCAATCTTTTTTTCTGATTTTTTTTGGATTTTTTTGAAAGATTTTAAACTCATGCTGAACCACTTGGTGGTGTCGATATAGATGCTTCTTTCATGATGTACCATCGATAGCCTACTTGAAGAAGTTTCTTTGCTAAGATAAGTGCACTTGAATGCAACTTTTGAGATTCCTGATCTGCTTTGCTGATACTAGAGTTAACTGTCTCTATGCGCACATCGCGATAGAGTGCCTTTTGAATCCTTACGATGAAGGGTGGCTGCCAATACATGGTCAATGTGATAATTGGATATCATGCGTGGAGGCATGGATGAAGTGTATTTAGGAATAAAAGATGGATTGGTTGATAGTTTGGAACCTTTGACTCTTCAAACTTGGGAAGATGAGCAATGATGGGTGGATACGAAAGTGTGCATGGAATTAGGACCAAATGCTTGATATACTTTGTATGTTGCTTGAGAAAGGTATGTGCAGGATCATCATGGAAAAAATAGGCCCTTAAGTGGCAAAAAATTCAGAAAAATCAGAGTTAGGAAACTTGACGTAAAAATTTGAATAATTTATCTATATTATTTCAAAAATATGTAAGAATAGAATTTGTAGAAAATTGAATGTAGTTTCTAAACTACTAGGTTTATTAAAATCTATTTGGTAAAAATTTGAAATTTCAATCATTAGTACTTAAATTTGGGGAAAAAATAAGTAGGTGTAAATGGAGCCACCCTAACCACAATAAAATGATAATATTTTTATAATATTTTAGATATAAGTAGATGACTCATGTCTCGATGTGATGCATATTTTTTTATAATTTTTTCCAATTAAATGATTAATTATTAATTTTTATTACAAATTTTTAAAATATAAAATTTGTATGTCGACCACCTTAACTTGGTCAAAACTTCATGAAATTAATTTTTTTTAATCCTATAGTATGCAAAGCATAGAATGTGACACATGTTTCAGATTCAAAAATTAATCTTGTTTGAAAGCTATAAATGTTTTTCAATCAACCTATCAATCGGACTTTAATTGTAATTCAAATAGAAAATGAATAATAATTTTTATTAAATTCAAATTAAAACATAATTTATATTGGTGGAAAGTTGAGAATCTCCATTAAAACCCTTTTCATTTCATCAATTTTGGGTAAAAAAAAAGTCGTCAGCTACACAGGCCATCATATCACTTACATATTGCCACTTTTTGGCCCATCATGATCCTGCACATACCCAGAAGCCTTATTTTTCATTTTTGGACATCTTTGATGGATAATTTTCCCTTTTTTATTTTTCCCCATAGTTTCTTTGACTAATGGAGTTTGATAGGGATAATCTTCTTTGTATTCTTTGGTATCCATCTGTATTTGATTTTTCTATTATGCTTCCCAACTTCTTTTGCTTTAATGATGTTCTTCTTGTTTTGATTTAAATCCTTCTTTTGATGTTGGTCCCAATTTGTGGATGGGATGATGGGTGCATGAAGATTCATGACGTGGCCGGTTGTAGTATTGGCATTGGTTTCATCACAAGGATTCTTCGTGCTCCCTAAGTTGATGTTTGCTTGAGACATAGTTGCCCCCAGTATGATGGTAGTAGCACCTTTGTTCTTTGATTCTACCTGTTTTGAGATCTGTCTTGTTCGGTAAGCATTCTCTGATAAATAACCACTGCAGATGATGTTATTTCAATTTGCTACTCTGCTAACTCTGGAATATCTTGTTCTATTTGACCTGTTTTCTTGAGTGGATAATGCTGGATATCTTCATACATGATGTCCTTAGTCTGAATTTGGGATATATCTGATCTTGATGTTGAAAATTTAGTTTGACTGTAGGAATCAATAACCTGCTTTTTTTGTGTAATAATGTCAGGAGTAAAGGAATCCTGTTCTAAATAAAGATCATCTACGCTTCCATCCAAAGAAAGCATCCCATGGGTAGATGAAGGAGTATGTGCTACATGGATGTGATCATCATTTGTGACATCTTGTATAGATAGGAGAGTTTCCATCAGATCATTGTAGTATCTTTGAGATACAAATTCTTGATCTTGAATGATTTCGAAATTGCTTTCAACATGCTTTGGATCAAGTTTTTGACATGGGTCAATTTCAAAGGATGGATTGCTTACAAAGGGCTCTTGGATGTCTTCATGAGGCATGGGAAATGACTCAATATCCTCTTGATCTTTGAGTGGACTCAGATCAAATATTGAGTTGAGGATCCCTTTAGTATCTGTAACCATGAGGTCAAAGGATGTCAATATGTCTTGGAAAGGGACATTGCTAGACTTTGGTGAAAGATGTTGATCATGCTTTGGAATAAATTCTTGCTTGATATGTTCTCTAACTCATTAGGTGATGTAGAGACATTTTCAACATGATCATTGGTCAATGGGTCATGGATTATGTCAATAGGATCAAATAAGTCTAACACCCCTTGAAATAGATCATTGCCAAATATTATTGAGGGATTTTGATCACGACTAAAAAATGATTCTTGATGCATGTTGATTTGATCATTGGATGGGGTAGAAACATCTTCAAGGTGCTCATTGATGGATAAATCTTGATCATTGTTTTCAACAATTGTGGTGGAGAGATTGTCAATTCTATCGCTAGTGGTTGAATCCTGATCATCATTGTCCCCAATAGTTATTAATTTTTTATCAATCAGGTCTTGGATGAGATTTTTGAGTCAAATGTAATTTGATGTTGTGTGTCCCTTTATTTTGTGAAAATCACAAAGGTGCTTCTCATTATACCCTGGTGATTTAACTTGAGGCTCTTGATAATTTTCATAAACGAGGATTTTGATGAGATTTTCTTGTATCAACTGTTGCATGACCAATTTGATTGGTTCCCCAAGTGGCACATGTATTTTTTGTTTGTTACCTTCGGAGATTTGTACTTTAGATTGAACTTGTGGTGATTGACTCTGGAGATGTGGTGATTGATCTTTGAGATGTGGAGGTTGGGTTTGTTGATGTTGTTGATCTTGATATCCAACCTCTTGACATTGGAGATATTGTTCTTGATGTGGTTGTGGACACAACTCAATGCTTTGATGACATGGTTTGACCAATGAAAGAGTGTATTGATTTTGGGGTGGAGATGTTTCTCGGCGCAATGAATCAACTATTTTGGTAAGTGAAGCAAATTGATCTCACAAAATTTGATCTTAATTTTGATCTTGGCACCGTTGATATAGTTGATTTGGTTTTTGTTCAAGCATATTTGGAATGTATACATGTGGTGTTTGTATGGGATCATGGACAAATTTATTTTGGACAATGTCATGATTTGGGATGATGCTTATATTTGGCATGATAGGTTGAAATTGAACATTGTTGTGGTTGAGAATCACATTGTCTTGATTTAGGTAACTTTGATTTTGCATGGTGTTACTGCATGGGGTCGTTAACATATTGTTTGGACTTTGAACAACATTTGTATGATTCACAAACATATCTATGGACCAAAGTTTACTAAGTGTGGATTTGAAATGTTCATGTTTGGTAAACTTGTACTTGGTATATTCACATTTGGCATGTATGGATTTGGTGGGATAATGTTGTTTTGTTGAAGACTCATGCATTGATTGTTTGGTTGATAGATTTGTAGATTTGGACTTTGATTTAAATCTACCATAGGGAAAGGTGTTCCAAAATTTAGATTGGGCATACTCACATTTGTTGTACCATTGAGGTTTGTAGGAGATAATTATCCCATGTATGGATTGTGTAAATGTGAGTTTTGATAATCAATTGGCATTGTAAGGCTTTGATAGTTTTGTTGTCTTGGATTACT
Organism: Sequoia sempervirens; assembly: GCA_007258455.2. Lineage (NCBI taxonomy): Eukaryota > Viridiplantae > Streptophyta > Pinopsida > Cupressales > Cupressaceae > Sequoia > Sequoia sempervirens. The sequence continues at coordinate 5,026 of VDFB02086727.1, read as the reverse complement.
CATGATGTATGGATCAAGTTTATATTCCATGCTCTTCTTGTGTTTTGACCTTGTTACAAAAGTGACCCCTAAGGTGTTTAGGACCAATGATGAAATGAAGGATGAAAGGGTGAGTGATATGGATGTTGAACTTTTAGGAACCTTGGAGGAATACTAGACTTTAGGATTCTTTGGATTTTTTGATTTGCATTGGATTTGATTTGATTTGCATAATGGAATTATAAACCCCAAGATGTTGGATGTTATCTTGGAATAAACTTGTCCACAAGGATGATAATTTAACTAGGTGTATGAGGAAGGATCCACTTAGCCAAAAGATGATATTTTGATGTTGATTTGAAGGATTTTACCAAAAGTCTAGTATGACGGATTTTTCCAAGATTTCTAAGAGTTGTTTGTGAGATGGGATTCGATTGATGTTTGAGATGGATGAAATTATTGGTCATTTTGATCCTAAATGAACCTAAGAGAGACTTGTTTACAAGACCAAGGTTTTGAAGAACATGCTTTTCCCTAAGAGTACTTCAAACCAAAAGATCAATGTTTTCTCAAAAGACCGTAAGACAAAAGATAAACAAGCACATGTGTGTGGTTCAATTGATTTTATCTTGGTTGATAACTTTATTTTTAGCACATCCACTTCTTGATTAGCTTTTCAAACTAAATGTCTAATGTCCTAAGTTCTTTTCATCCCACAAAGTCTATTATGTGGAAATTGAGAAATCAAGGCAATAGTTCCCTAATGTTGACTTTAGTGAGAGAAAATTGAGATATAAATTCAAATACTTAGAAGCCTCTAAGGATAGAATCCCTAGGGCAAGCAATAACACTTGAATTTTGTCAAAGGTATTTGATCCTCTAAAGGGTTTGAAATTTGATGTTCATGTTGAATGTTTGTTTTCTAATGTTTTAGATCCAAGCAAAGTGTTTTGATTCAACTATCATACACAACCCTAGGATAGAATAAGATAATATTTTTTGAGTTCCCACTCGGATAAATCTAGTTACGCCTACTCTTAGCGGATGATTAGATGCTTGAACACACATGATCCCCATTACAGTGCACTCGCTTCTTGGGTTAGCCGAGCATCAGTACCTATGAAACTCCCATGACATACTTCTCATCTCTACTAAGAGCCGTAAAAATGTGGGACAGCTTCAGAACGACCGTTCTTGCACCAACAAATAGATAAGGATTTGGACTTCTAAACAAAAGGTTCTAGTATAGGAATTCCATTCATGGGGGATCGTCCATACGGAAAGAGACCATTGCTTCCCTTCTTGTTAGAACAATCTTCGTGATACTTGAACTTTCCTCAAGTACCCACACTTATATACCAGGTGGAAGTCACTTGGCTTTAGCGTATTCCCGGTTGGGTCATTCCTTGGGGTGATTACTTTTTCCCACCAGGTAGGCCCTCTAAGGATAAACAAAAGTGAGCAGGCACATCTATAGTTCGATCAATCTTTGTTGAGAAACAAAGAGAGAACACACATGATATACTTCACTCACACTAACAAGATTTTGTTCAATTTTAAGAATCTAAATTGAACTGTGGAGGCAATCACTTATACAACTTAATATCACAAAAAACCTTTTGATTCTCAAGATCGCCTTGAGGCATGAGAGAAGCGCATACATCTTTTAAGTGATATTACTTTGTGTAAAAGATTACAAAACACAAAGGACACATGTTCATTTTAACCTTCAAAGCAAGAATGGGTTCTTTTTAAGCATTGAGATTGAAATGTGAAGTTTTCTTGTTCAATTGTTAAGCCCAAAAAAAAAGTAGTAAGTTGCCTAAGGTTCTTTTTAATCCCTTTGATTGTTCTTTTTAAGCCCAAACAAAAAATATTGAGTCTTAAAAAGCATGAAGATGACAAAGTTCTTAGAAAAGGGATTATAATTGCTCCCCAAAGTGTTAAAAAATAATTGATACAATGATGTGATAATGATTTTTCTTTCATTTCCATGCTCCATGATCCTTTAAAACCTACAATAGAAGCTCCAAATGTTAGATGAAATCAAGAAACAAGAAGATATGAGGGTTAGATAAATGATTAAGCATAACAACCCTAAGACCAAGTTTCATTGTGATTTGACATTAGGTGAAAATTTGAAAATTTTAACTCTATCAAAGTTGATAAACACCTACACCATTGGATAGCTTATGAAATTCTACCCTATTTAAAAAAATAAAGCTCCTAAAAAGACAAAAATATGACCAAGATACGACCATTTTAAGTTTGAGTGAAAAAGCAAGAAAGCAAAGGCAACAACCTTTGCAGCGGCGTTGTTTGGGTCCAAATAGCGACACTGGAACGAAAGAGGCGATGTTTGAGGATTTTAGCGGCCCTTTGGTGAAACTAGCGGCGCTGTTTGGAAAAATAGAGATCGCAAATGCATCGCAATTTCCTCCAGCACCGCTGTTTGACCTGGAAACATAAAAAACATAAAAAATCATGGAATTTGACCATAAAACGTGTTAATTTTGAAAGATTCGCCCTCCTTCTAGTGCCAAAATGTGAATGGTAAAGTTGTACCTACACAAACACAACAAACAATCACACAATTAGATCATTATGCAAGTTAAATCAACATTTCCCATAGAATTCATTTGAAATGCACAAAATAGGAAATAGAATGAAGAACACAATAAAAAGCTTTCAAATCCTATCTAAAGCAAGCAAACTCTTAATCCTATGGGGGAATTGGTGTCATTCTGATGTGGAAAATGACCCTTTCCCAATCCCTTGTAAGCTTGTGCTATTTGAATTTCGGAATTTAATCTTAAGTTATGTGTAAAAATAAGGTATCACATAGTTTCATCCTAGATCTTCATAAGCAATTAAGAGTACTTTCACAAGAGTATTACTGAGCATTCAAGAGCATTCAAAAAGGTATTCAAGGGCAAATTATTAAAGTTTATTGCAACAATCAAGATATCAATCATCTTGTCAAATTCATGCATGTTGTTGAGCTAATGTGATGATGTAGCATTGGTGATCAAGTTCAATTATTCAAAGCCATTATCTTATGTCAAGTCCATGATCAAGATCTACTCTCATTGAGGCCACTTAATGCTAAGTTTTAGATTTGCGATCCAAGGTTCAATTGAGGATTATTGGTGAGTAGTGACATTACATTGTTCATTCATCTTCGATTTTATGCATTGTTTCATTACAAGGGGGTGATCCCATAATACTGGTTTACAATTTTTGGCCAAACTGGACACTGAAATAATTTTTTCTCACTAAATCTTCACTTTCGGGCACCTATAGCGGCTAAACCATCAATAATTTGAAGATGATGTAAACTAGAGATTTGTGAAATTATTTTTGTAGATTCTAAATATGTTTTTTTCAAAATTTTTGGAATTAGATTGCACTTCTTTTTCCATCTCCTTCAAAAACTAGTTTTTTTAGTAAACACCATTTTTCAGGAGTGGTCCACTGACCGTATACAACATAACTTTTTTTTCCATGAAGGATAAAATTCTATTTTTTTTGAATTTAGATTTGTAACTATGCTATCTAGTGCTTCCAAATGGTTTCATAGTGTTTTATTGAATATTTTTTCCTTAATAAAGTTTCGAAGTCAAACCCAGGGAAAAATTTAGTGGCGAATCTTCGCCAATTGGTGAATAATTAAAATCGAGACCTCCAGAAATGGCGAATAGTACAAGCTAAACACGATATTGAAGCGCTAGGTTTTTACAAAAAAATAATTTCATCTTGATTAATTCACCTATGTAAACGATGCATCATTGGAACCGATTCGCCAATAGTTTATACTATAATTACAAATATTAATTAAATTAGCCAGTAATATTATATTACTACCATTAATTTGGGGCAATATCACCACAATAATAAATTGCCATTTAATTTTAAGGATATTTTAGCCTTGAATAGGGCTTTAATTTATTGCCATCAAATCATCGATTATCATTTTAATTAGATGGCTACAAGTTGATTCCGCACCCTAATACACACATGCATTTTAAAAGGCTTATTGAGGCCCAAAATTTGTTTTGGTCCACATGATTAAACCTAATCATGTGGACCAAGACAAATTTTGGACCTCAATAAGCCTTTTAAAAGGCATGTCATATTAGGGCGTGAAATCAACCTGAAGGAGACAAAAAGGAAGGCAATAAAGAGGAAAATGTGGTAAGTAATAAATCTAATGAGGATGTTTTGATTCTTTCCCTTGATAATGCTGATGATTCTTGGTTGTTAGATTCAAGGGCTTCATTTCATGCTATGCCCCATAGAAGTTATTTTCTTGATTATGTCCAAGGGGATTTTGGGTTGGTTTATTTGGGAGATAACGAACCCTGTCAGATTGTTGGAAAGGGAAGAATCAAGTTTAAGTTGCAGAATGGGAATCATTGGCTACTACATTAGATAAGGCACGTTCCAAAGTTAAAAAAGAAATTTAATTTCAGCAAGGCAACTAGATGATGAAGGTTGTGTTGTTACATTTAGTGATAAAAATTGGAAAGTTACAAAAGGTGCCTTAGTGGTAGAAAAGGTGTAAAAGTAGACACCTTATATCTTTGTACATGTCATATTGTTCCTTCTACTTTAGCTATTGCAAATAAAAATCAATGTTTAGGAATAGTTGTTGCAGTTCAATAGGCAGAAAATTAGATAGTTGTGGATTCTGAATCAACACTACATGGAATAATAGACTTGGGCATATGAGTGCAAAAGGTATGAAAGTACTTCATTCAAAGAATGTTTTACTAGGTCTGAAATGTGTTAATATGGATTTTTGTGAAAGTTGTGTGTATGGAGAACAAAACAGAGTTAGTTTTCTCAAGGATGGAAAGCAAAAAAAAGATGAGAAATTGGAGCTTGTGCATATGGATGTATAGGGACTAACTCAAGTATCTTCTCTCAGTGGCTTCGGTACGATGTCACTTTTATTGATGATGCAACAAGGAAGGTATGGATTTATTTCCTTAGGCAAAAATATGATGTATTTGAAACTTTTAAGAAATGGAGAAGCTTGGTTGAG
>VDFB02086726.1:0-21790 GCA_007258455.2 Sequoia sempervirens | reverse complement strand
TGATTGTTGACTCTTGTTATTTTGGGAAACCCTAATTAGGGTTTGGTTGTAATAATCTTGGCCGTTAATCTTGTTTTAATCTCGGCCCTTCATTTCATTTTTGAAACTCTATATAAACTGATGCTCTCTCACTTTCATTTGTGTGGAGATAGGATATGAGATTGTTGCATTGAGACTGTTTCGAATAATAAAAGCTCTTGAGCATGATTTGCCTTGAATAACTTCTTATTATCAAATAGTAAGCGAGGTTGCATATCATCTTCCGCCATAGATTAAAGTTAAAGTTAGATTAAGTAGAATTTGTTTTGAAAGTTGGTTAATTGAATGAGAGATTGATCGTATTGATTCAATGGTGAAGTGTAGCTCATACTTTCTTCGAATGGATGATTTGCATTCGATGCGTAAAGTTAGCCTGAGCTCTTAATTGTGGAAACTTAACTTCAACCTCATTCGAGGTTTGAAAATTATTCTCACAGCCCTTGAAGATTGCACCCATTTTGCGTATGTTGTCCTGCAGGAGGCAAAACAAAGTGTGGTTTATTCCCTTCACCGAATCCTTATTGTCTCTTGAGTTCTTAGGCATAGACTAGATTCTCCTAAACCCTTGTCCTTTTGCCATTTTTTTGAGATCCATTGAAAGTCCTAATTGAGAGCCTTTAATGATAAATTCCCTAAGTCCTGAACTTGTGAAGATTTTCTTACGTAAGTCCCCTTGTTTATTACCAGCATATCACAACGGCCATTGAGCTTATCCACACGTCGAGACCCGACTAAAGAAACCTTAGGTCGCCGCACCGTCTTCTACTTAATCTTAGACATCCAGCGATGGTTTTCAAGAGAGGATGGTGTCTTTCTGGACATTTTATTTTGAAGTGTTAGGTGGATAAAGCGTACGCAATACTTTCTATTGTCATTCAGTTCAAGTTTCACAATATTCCTAGTCCCCTGAATGCACCTTGAGCCTCTTCAAAATTTCTTTTCCTTTGTCTTCATTTGGTCATTAGGTTTTTTATCTCCTCCTTGATCAATTTATTCTCTTGTATGAGTATTATGTCAGCCCTTGCTTGATCAGGTTCCTTTTGTTAGGGGTGTTGAGGCCCCTAACATTCCATGTTATGGACCTCATGGTGACCCAAGAAGGGTGATCACCTTCCTTGACCTAAGTTTTCTTTGACCCTTAGCATTCCCTGCAATTTATAGTTTCTCCCTATTTGTTTTCCTACCTTTTTGCCCTTTTTCTCCAATCTTCGGCATGTTTAGTTGGGATTAAGATTGTTCTATGGTTCTTTCCTCCGCCATATCTTCCTCATCCTCCTCAAATTCACACTCCTCTTCCTATTCTGTGTCTTGCTTTTCATCCACTACAAGCCCTTTTGTTGGTAGCTTGTCTTTATTTTTGTATACAAAAACCCTTCGAAGAGTTGTAACCCATATCTAGTTGTTTAGATAATTCCATGTCACAATCTTTGACTGAAAGTGTTTCTTCTTATTTCTCACCAATTCCTTCTGAATTTTCCACCCTTTCTACCTCTTCCTTTCTTGATGTCTGTCTTGTTGGTGTAAATAGTGACTTTATCAAACTAGTTAGCTATTAACCTAACTAGGAGAGTCCTATTCACATTTCTTAAGTCTCCACTTTTGGACTTATATAGTTTTGTCTCACCTCATATGGTTGAGACAAGTGTCCTCACTTTGTGAGACACCTCTTGCATGGTCACTTGCCACTCATTAGAACACTTGTCATGTGAGTTAACAAGTGTTCCATCTTTTGTGGGGTGGTTAGTCATTGTTTCTGACTTGCCACCTTCACTTCCTTGCATATATAAGCAAGGTTACATTGTACATTTTAATCAACTCTTGTATTAATCTCTTGATAATGTAAATTAGGCTTATTAGTGTGCAAGTGTTTTAGTGGAAGTTTCTGGTTTTTACTTTATGATCTTGGAAATCATAACATGTCCAACCTCTTTACTACTCTCCCCTTCCCACAAGTTACTTTGGCTTGGCTCCAGTGTCTTATCTTTTTGATAGACCTCATTTTCCTTTTCTTTCACATTTTGTGAAATATTCTTGTTTTCTCTCCCTAATGGTGTCCCATTCCAGTCTTCTATCTTGTTTTCTTTCCCTCGCAATTCTCATCAAGCTTTGTCATTTTCCTTTTCCTATTACATTTTGCCCTAGTGTGTCCTTTGGATTGACATTCCTAACAAATCACCACTTATTCTTCCCTTTCAATCTTTTGTCTCCAAACACCTTCTGCAAGGAATCTTACCCTTGTTGGTATTGGTGGTGAGGGTTTTGTATTTATGCATATGCGGGCATGCAATCCATAATCCCTGTCCTCCAAATTCTTATTAGCCTTAATGAAAGATCCCATTTGCTCTTCAATGAATTTTAGGGTTTCTAGGTTCCAATATTAAGAGGGCAAATTATACATTTTGATCTAGACATGCAATTTCTTGCTTTAATGGATTAAAGTTTGGTTCCCAGTCTTTAATAGAAAACCCCGATCCCTCCATCATATATGGTCCTTCATTTAGAATCTTCCTTTTGATGGTATGAATCGAGCATTCCATCAAGAAGAAATCATTCGGTAGAGATTTTAGAGTTACATCTTTCCTCCAGTTCTTATCACGCCAATACTGTGCTTTAGGGAAAGCAAACCATTTACCTCTCCATTTCATAATGAAGGCAACATCCCTTAACCTAACCACAATTTTGTGTATACTTTCTTTCCTTAGACTAAAAGAAATAACTCTTCCTATTGGTTTAAAAATAGGGATTTTATTCACATTTGTTGTCGGTTGTTCCCCTTTCAAGATCCATTTCTCCCAATTCACAGATGTCCTTTGTTTTTGATAAGGTAAGCAAGGTTTTGAAAGGACCAATGAACCTTTTACAGAGCAAAGAAAAGGACACTTCCAAACGACAAAGTCTCAAACTTTGCCACGAAATAGAGAAACAACACCAGCGGAAACATTGCAGAAAACATTAGAAACACTAATAGCACCTAGTCAATAGATAACTAGGAGAGACAAAACACTCAGAACAAACATCAATCCTAAGTCAAAGCCAAAGAAACAACAAGGCCTAAGCCAAAATGGACAAACAAAGCAGACACAGGATAAGGACCAAGATCCCGTTACCAACCATAGACCCTACAAGCTGTAGTAAACTTGTTGCTTAGAAACAACAACTTTGAGCCCTCCTTGAAACACCAGTCAAACCAGGAAGGCAACTCATTCTCCGTATCAAATAGAGAGAGCTCCCCTCTATTGGAGAGGATCAGATGAAAACCTTTTCCATTGGACCCAGAAATCCAACAGCCCCATACTCCACCTCCATAGGAGTAGATCCCACCTCAAAAGGGACAGTGGCAAAGAAAACCAGAAAAGGAAGCTTCCAACCAAAACCACAACACCCATCTTCACCTCGATAGAAGAGGAATCCAACTCGATAAGGACCAGGTTGTAGAATCAAGGAGAAAGCCACCTCTCTTGCAGAAAAAGTAAACACACCATCCTTCAACAAACTCGACAACAGGAAATTAAAAAGGAGTAAAAACCACAAACACATCTAGGTCATGAGGAAAGGCATGACATACAACCCAGCTGAAAACCAAGAATCCAGAGGAAGAGCAGAGCAAAATCCCTAGCAACAGACCACAACCAGGGTTGTAAGAGAAGATAACCCAACCACCAAGAGGACAGAACCACATCAGCCAAAACTGGCAGAGGGCCACAAAAGCTTCAGCAGCAAAACCTCTGAGGCCGCACCAAACCGAGGAGCAAGCTCCACCGAACCACCAAAGCTCACCAAAAGCAATGCCAAAACATAGAGGCAAAAACCTCACCCAAAACTAGACCCATCCAGTGGAAAAAAGAGAGCCTGCTGGCCAACATCGCCACCCAAGCCAACCTAGGCCGAATGCCCAAGAGAGTAGACACAACATTTTGAGGAAAGCCAGGACAAACTCGGGCAAACCAAGGAGCAAGAGCAGCAAAGGCTCTAAGAGACCCAGACACCGAAGAAGAACTCTCACAATGAAGAGAGAACAAGCACCAAAGCTCCAGCCAAGGGAGCAGAGGAAGCACAACAAAGAACACCTCCAGCTAGAACTAGAGACCCACACACCTCAAATACCCAGACATAAGCCAAAACAATGGCATCAACACCAACGGATAGTTGCTTGTCCACAACATAGAAAGGAGCCTACACTCACTAGACCCAATGACTGATCTGGCAACAACCTCAAAGAACAAAGGCAACACCTTTGGCAAGAACCAGAGACCCACACAGACGGCACTAGGAATCCCAAACAAAAAGGGGACGAAGCACACATGGGAGGCTAGAGAGGCCTCCAACTAGCCGAGAGAGGAAACCATCATAATCCCATTCATAGGCGAAGGGCACATGGGGAGGGGAGCAACAAAAGAAAACCCCCCACACAACACAATCTCAGCCCCCACCAGGAAGGGTAGCAACGTCCTTATTTCGTATAGAAGAAGGGTCTGCCAAGAACAATCGTCCAACCAACGCCACCATACCACCAACAAATGAAACCCACCGTTTTCAACAACCGAAACAAAGCCATCACCCTCTTCGCAGAAAACTGGAACCACCACAAGTAGTAGGTCAACAAAGAGCTCGCCAGGAACATGGAAAGGCATTCACCATTGAACACCCTCCACACCCACCACACAACCACTGAACAACAAAGCCTAGAACGGATCCTCATCATCGTCGGACTCCCCTGCATCTACACCAACAAAAGAATTCAAAACACTCATTGCAGACCGTTTCCCGCATGATGCCATCAGAGCAATGTAGTGTTGGAGAAATTATGTTAAAGCTTTATAGATGTCCTTTGTTGATAATGTTGGCTCTTCTGATTTTGATTCAGATCTTCTTCAACTTGCCACTTTCGCTCTTCTCGTTTCTTGTTCCAATGAAATCTTGCCGCCCCTTCAATTGCCCTTGCCATCCATACCTTAATTTTTTCCTTTCTTTCCATAAATCCAGTCTTTCGTATTTGCCATACCCTCTACTTCTCCAAGTGCCATGACTTGGCCCCCATCTTGCATTCCTTCAAAAATTCGTAAACCCTCAATCACATACCATGTAGTTTATGCATAGTTATATGTTACAAGTTTTAAAATTTAATTTTATATTTTGTGTATTTGTGCTACATTCAATATTTATAATTTATATAGTATAAGTATTTTAATTGTATAGTGTGCATTTATAAAATCACTATTAAATTAACAACATTTTTATACTGTATAAGTTTATAATTGTATATTTATATAGTATTATTATTTATAAATTCAAAAACATGTATAATGTATACAATATATTAAATGTAATAATATTTAATATTTATAAATTTAATAAATTAATAATATATTGTAAACTTAGATTAAAATAAAAATAGTATATAAGTTTTAAAAATAGTATATAAATTTGAATACTTGACATATGTTGTTCAATATTTGTTTTTCAAAGTTGTTGGAGAGAGTACAATGGCAACTAGTACTAACTCCATTCGTCAAACCATCTTCAAAACTGAGCCAAGTTCACCTTTGTGGAGGCATGTACAAATAATACAATCGATTCAAGGTGGTGGGACATTTGTTTGGATATGCAGCGTTTGTGATCAGAACTATACTAGCTTGTATAGTTGGGTGAAAGCCTATTTCTGTACCATTCCCAACATGGGAATCAAAGCATGTCCAAGAAAGGATGGAAACTTTTTCCACCTCATCAAATAACATAATACATTAGAAAGTAGGAGGAAGTTGCTTGTAGAGTAGAGCATCTTTTGAGGAGAGGAAGGGCATCATTGAGGCCCTTTGCTTTTGCATCTTTTTTGATGTTGTAGAAGAGAGCCACTTATTTTTGGACAAAATTGAAGAAGAGCCTGCTAGTGTCAAGGGAATGAGGGGGGCAATAGAGAGGGCATTTTAGAATGATGCTAGAGAGATTGTAGATCAAAGTGTTGCATGATGCCTCTATGCAAATTGTTTGTTCTTCAATGTTGTTCAATTACATTATTGACAAGATATGTTGAGAAAAGTAAATGAGGCTCCAAAAGGGTACATGGGCTTAGGTTGGCAAAGGAGTTAAAAAAAATTTAGATACTTCATTGCCTCCCATTTGGAATTCATGGAAACAAATAGGGGTGTCCATTGTTTCCAATAGATGGAAGGATGCAAGAAATTAGCCATTAATCAATGTGATTATAGTGTCCCTTAGAGGAGCAATGTTTTGAAAGCCATGGATTGTGAGGGGTAGGTGAATGATGCACAATTTGTTGTTGAAATCCTTATACAATGCATTTAGGAAGCGGGTCCTCAAATTGTTGTCCAAGTCATAATGGACAATGAAAGGAATTGTAGTGTGGTTGGTATGTTGGTTGAGACATGATTTTCACATATATGTTATAAAAGTTGGGCAAAAAATAAATTGGATCAAACAAGTCTATATTGGGATTGAAGGGATCCAAATGTTCATAACAATCACCACATTTTACAAGCCATTTTTATATCATTCTCACAATTGGAGCTATTGAAGGTAATTGAAACACTAATGTTTATGTTTCACTTTAGCAATTACTATTTTATGTTTTAAAATTTAAGTATGTTCTCTTCTTTGTTTTCAATTTTTGAATAGGTTGTTTGATACTTGACTTGCATCCAACACAACCATCTTGAGACAACTTGTGAAGGTGCATGAACCATTTTCTACCATGGTCATCAACCAAAGTTGGTCTCTATGGCGGCAATCTAATAGTGAGAGAGCAACAAATGTAAAGTGGATGATCTTAGATGACATTTGGGATGATTACATGGAATGTCTTCTTAGTTTCACCGAGCACATCATGAGTATGATCCATTTTAGTAACATCAATAAGCCTTGTTTATGAGAGGTATATGATGGCATCAACTCAATGATTGAGAAGATTAAGTCCATCATAAGTGAAAACAAGCAAGATCCTCAAGAAACTTTCTTAAAAAAGGAGTAAACAATTCATGTTTAGTGGAACAAAATGACCACCCCATTGCATCTTATTGTCTTTGCATTGACTCCCAAGTTTCACAATGGTGGGATTTTTGCTATGTTGTCAAGGGCACCACCATATAGAGGTGCATAAGTCAATGGTATAGGGAAGCACTTATAAACTCTTCCTCAATCCTAAAATAGAAGATTTAGTTACAAATGAGTTTGTTGAGTTTGTAGCCTCCAATAGTCAAAGAGTTTCTTTTCTCTGTGACAAGTATCAAAAGGATGCTTACACTTGGTGGTATCTCAATGGCCTTGCATCACCACACCTCGAGACTCTTATGATCAAAATTTTAGTGCAAGTAAGTTTCTTAATTTTTATTGCACTCCGAATTTGAATTTTTATTTATTTTTGAATTAATAAAATTATTGGTTTCAAATTTGAAGTTTGATTTTACAATTTTATAACTACAACTTTCTCACTTAAGCTCAATAGGTTGCTTGTTCCTCTCCATCTAAGTGGAATTTGAGTACACACTCCTTCATCCACGCAATGAAATGCAATTGATTAAAGACATTAGATTTTCACAGTCCATAATTAATGCATGATATTTTTGGATTCAACTGTGTTATTGGGTGCAACTGATGCAAAACAAGGCTAACACAGTTGAATCCAGAAATATCATTCTCTAATGCAACTGATTGGCAACAAGTAATGCAGAGCTTGTTTGTGTGCATTCCAACTTGTGCCTCATTACTCACAAATAGAATGAATACAAGGGGGCAAGGAGTTGTGGGATGTTGATCTAGAGCGAGCCGACTTGGATTTTTCTCCTGCCACACAGTCTTCATTTTTTGTGGAGTTGGAAACCCAACATACTTTTAGTGCTAGTGGCTATGGGGTTGCATGTGGTTCTTCTAATCTATCTGCATCATTTAATGTCAATAATGATATTAATGTTGGTCTTCAAGTTGACTCATATGACATTGATTACTAGTTGTATTATATTAACATTGAACCAATAAACAGTGAATACCTAATCATGGAATTCAACTTTTGACATATTGGTATCGAATTAGTATATTGTATTTCAATTTTTTTATGGTAATTTTGTTTAGCCTAAGCATAATATGTGGTATTTTGAATTATTTCTTGTTTTTAGGTAGGAAACATGTATATATTTATGATTTTTATATGTTTTTGTATGGATGTACCCAAAATGTACTCAGCCCGAAAAAAGATTTCTGCTATATTGGCATATGATACCCACGTACCTATACCTGTACTTGATTTGGCAACTTAGCTTTTAAGAATAATTATAATAGAATTATGATTGATCTTGTAAATGAAACCATCAATGAACTATCTATCACAATGAATCATTAGGGGCAAGAAATGGATATAAAGTAACTTATGAAGTCACACTCAACTTGGATGAATGTTCCAAGGATAAAATCACATCAGATAGAGGTGCACGTTTGCCTAATAGAAAATATTTATGCATAGGTTTGGTCATATTATAACATAGAAGTTATCAAAGTATTGGGAACCGTTTGAGTAATGCATTTCAGTAACATGTAGTCGGTTTCATAGGTGGAAGCAGCAACTTGGGTTTAGTAGCATTGAAGCGGGGACTTAAAGCAGGGCTTTCGACGAGGTCACCTAAGAATCACAGGAATAGGACTTGGACTCTGGGACTTGGTAGGGGTTATAAATACCCTAGTTGGACTTTGTGGTCGGTGGGAGTCTGAGTCGGTGAGGACTTCGAATTGGCAAGTTGAAAAGTGCAAAATTACATGAAATTTAAAGTTTAAACTTTACCGATGTGAATGCAAATGATATGCACGCCATGAAGGTTTGTATGGTTTTGGAGGTCTTAATTTGGAGAAAACTGGTGGCGGGGGCTCCATAAATTGACCTATGCTCAGCGCCAGGGGCGGCCACCCCTGTAATTACTGCCGGGCGTTACCCGCGACCGGATTGGGGCAGCGATTTGCCGGGGTGTTGCCCCTTGACCCCACTGGGGTGTTGCGCTGACGCTAGTGGTGGTACTTCGAACCCTTGCAAAGTTCCTTTGAACCACCATGAGGCGTTGCCCGCCGAGCCACCGCTGGGAGTGTTGCCCCGGACTTCCCCCGCATTGGGCGTTGCCCGCTTGACTCCAGGTGTAGGCGTTGCCAAACCCCGCGGGGGTGTTGCCACTGACCTTGATGAGGTGTTGGCGCCCAAACTCCCACAAAGGGGCATTACTTTTATGACTTAGCAATCGTCGTTGCCTCTTGACCCGCCGGTACGTACCCTAGGCCCACCACTAGAACCTTTAGCCTGAGCCCCTACAAGGGGCGTGCCTTCAACCCCGATAGAGTGCGCTGATACTTACGGTGCAGCTCATCATCGGGGACCTATGTAGGGTACATTAGGTAGGAGGATGCAAAGCTCCTTTGAGCCATAGACTTCTAGTTATTGTTTTGAATCTTTTGATATTTCATATTTGTTTGGAACATTTGATGTCATGGATTTCATATTCAATGAGTTTTGTATACATTTGAGTCTTTGACTATATATCTAAGTGTGCTATTTCCTTGAGCATCTCACCTACAATTTGTGTTTATACTTATATGATTGATGTATACTTGTGTTAGTGACGAGTGCTAGTTTTAGGATCAGAAATTCAATAAGCAAAAATACAACACATAGATCAATGAACACAACAATTTTACCTTGGGAAAACACTCCTACTTGAGGGAGAAAAACCCAACAAAATGATCTCTTATATATCAAATGAAAAAGTGCAGAAGACCTCATACAAAATCAGGCCCTAGACACGGCCGAGTCTAATACAATGAATGGAGACAGTTCTCCTTGAAGCAAATCTTGAAAACACAAATGATGACACTTCTTTTAGAGTCTGATTTGTTGCTGTTGCTGGAAGATGTGAATTTGAAGTGAATGAATTGATGATAAATGAGAGGACTCCATCCTCTATAAATACCAAACTAGGCGGCCTTCTCTCTAGGGCCGACCTAGAACAAATATATTTTATTTATAAAAGATAAAGGCCGACCTGCCTTGAGCAAGATATAATTAGGAGAAAATATCTCCCGCCGGTACAACACTAACACTCCCTCTTAGCTAGGGAGGTATTTTCCAGATATCTTCGTCATGGAGTCTCTCAACATGGCCCACAATGGCTACACCCATTTGTCATTTCCTCCTCTTCGAAGTAGCTGATCACAATGACATTCTGTATAGGTTCTCCACTGTTTAGTGTCTTCATCTTTCTCAATCTTCTTTGCTAATGCAAATTCTCCATCCAGGGCTGACCCAACCTTGTGCCCTTGAGAGATGTCTCTAGTGAAGAATCATGAGAGTTATGCACCACCAACTCAGTCCCAAAGCTGCAAGCTATGTCTCCATGTTTGTTCATTTCTCCAGCCGACATGATTTCCTCACAGGATGCCTCAAGCTCTTCCTCCCTTTGAATTCCTTATACAATCTCGGATAATTAAACCATCATCCTTTTGCTCCTCGATCCATCCTGCATTTTAAAGAGATTAACAATAGTTCATAAAATCAAACTACCCTTGATACAAATGAAGCATGTAGCCATATAGTAAATATCATTAGATGGAACAATTAAGGAATAATAGAACTTATCTTTGTTGATTCTGGTATATCATTCTTTCGTCTTCACTCAATTTCTGCTCTTGGAAATGCTAATCACTGCACTCACTATATAATTCACTGCTCTTTATAATATCCATCGTTGCTGTTTATATCTTGTTTTATCTCTTTTGACTTCTGCCTTAACTGTTGTGTAGTTAGCGCAAAAGATAGAACACTTGATTTCATTAAATATAAGGTGCATCTTGATGGCCAATGGATGGCCCATTCCGTAGTGATAATCAACAGGTGACAAAAAAGGACATATTCCTAATATGTCTTTGAATTCCCTGAAACCAGTCCTGAGCACTTTGAAGTGAGCAGTGGCAGTAATGTTTTGGGTGAGACAAGGTGAAAGACGGCTACATGTATACCCGAAGATGAAATATCTGTTTCTTATGACCCAAAAAATTGCTCTTTGAAGTGATTGTATCATCATTCTCTACAGATAGTATGCTTTTGATAGAACAACAATTCCTAGACAAGGTCTGCACTGTCTTTGGGGCCCTCAAACTCTCACATTCAAGCTCACCTGGCTGCCAACGACCCCAAACTTTCTTTCAATCCTCCGTAAACTTATTGCCCAAAAATTCCTTGAGGTTTACGCCTAGAAGAGGGACCTTCAACGCCCAGACCAGACCAATGAATCAAACAAACTTACTCTCTTATTCCCACGACCAACCAGAGATGTTCATAGTGACCAGTATAGGTAAAAAAATGGAAACACACAAACCTGCCAAAGTCTCACGCCTGGCTTATGTCCCTATTTTCCTCCTATATATATAGATTATACTCTTAAATAATCTAGACTTGCCCCGATTAGCTTGTTGGTGAATGTCTCTTGCCTTGATTTTAGATGGCACCCTTGAACTTTTGCGACCATTGAGTATCCGATAATCTGCTTGCAATGTATGTGACACCCCTTCAAAGCCCATAGATTTGGTATCAACTTTTATCATGTATAGCACTATCCATTACTTAATTCGGTGGCTTCCTTACCAAGTTCGATGGTAACAAAAATGACTTACCATAATTTTAATTGCCCTTCCTTGTGTATGTGATTCATTATTTCCATCCTACATGAATCGCTTTAATCTAATGTAACATGGGTAATCCAAGGTGGTGGCTAAATACTTGTAAACCATCACTTATGAAAGACTTGCTGACGTAGCTATCTCATCTTTATTAACTGCGAATCACTTGTTCACTCTGGCGCTTCATTCTTTGACGACACCTCACAAGCAGGTCGAACTCCCTCTAACCCATGAAAGTGCAAGTCCTATGACTTTAATCCTCCCACGAAGTCTTCTTATGGCACGACAGTTTGTGATATGGCTATGATGTTCACACACAAAATGCTTCAATGCAAGTGCCCACTACATAGGAGTCCCATTTAATTTTTAGGCAACATAGGTCCCTTCACTCGAACTTTCCAATTTCAGGCACCCTAATGCCATGATGGCTCAAGGGTAAAGCTCCGACTTCCCTAGAGAATCACGAGTAGGTGTTGACACACTTGACAAAGCTTCGCATGGCAATAAGTGAGTCTATATTGATTTGAATATAGCGCCATCTTCTTTTCATTGGAAATTCAATCTCCATCTTGACAGAATTTGCACCCCTTCGAACTGAGAATCAAATTTTGTCTTGACTGCTTAAACAAATCTGATCAGATCTTTTCTTAGACTTGCTTTGATACCATGTTAGTTTTAGGATCAGAAATGCAATAAGCAAAAATGCAACACATAGATCAATGAACACAACAATTTTACCCTGGGAAAACCCTCCTACTCGAGGGAGAAAAACCCAGTAAAATGATCTCTTATATATTAGATGAAAAAGTGCAGAAGACTGCATACAAAATCAGGCCCTAGACAAGGTTGAGTCTAATGCAATGAATGGAGACACATCTCCTTGAAGCAAATCTTGAAAACACAAACGATGACACTTCTTTTAGAGTTTGATCTGTTGCTAGGAGGTGAACTGCTGCTGCTGCTGGAAGATGTGAATTTGAAGTGAATGAATTGATGATAAATGAGAGGACTCCATCCTCTATAAATACCAAACTAGGCGGCCTTCTCTCTAGGGCCGACCTAGAACAAATATATTTTATTTATAAAAGATGAAGGCCAACCTGCCTTGAGCAAGATATAATTAGGAGAAAATATCTCCCGCCGCTACAACACTAACAACGAGGACCTTGATTGGGTTGAGCGAGTAGATAGAGGGGTTGAGGCTATAGCCATGGCAGAGGAGGAGGCTAAAGCATGAGCAAACACATCCACAACTAATGTTGGTGAGGGTGACATGGAGTCACAAGCAAAGACTATGGCTGCAGTTGCTACATGATCTAGAACCCACCTTAGATGCCTTTGTAGGAAGGATGTAGACTCCTTTGAGCCATAGACTTGTAGTTATTGTTTTGATATTTCATATTTGTTTGGAACATTTGATGTCATGGATTTCATATTCCATGAGTTTTGTATACATTTGACTATATTTATATATCTAAGTGTGCTATTTCCTTTAGCAGCTTAGCTACAATTTGTGTACTTTATACTTATGTGATCGATGTATACTTGTGTATGTGATCAAATTTTGCTTCTATTTAATGATGTTATTGTGTCTTTAAGGTTTATTCAATAAAAGGTGCTTGAAACAAGTTTTGAATCCCTAAAAACTCTAAATTTCTAGGGTTTTTTCCTTTTGCCGAGTCTGCGCCGAGTCCTGAGTCTTGAGTCAAGTCACCCTAGCCAAGTTTGAGTCTCGTTACTATGTTTAGTAGTCATAGGCTTTAAAGAATTGGCATGAACATGCTACCAAGTTGATCAAGAAATAGATGGATCAAGGTTGAACATACAAGATTAATGTGTCAATGCAATTGGAAAAACACTGAATATTATAGATCTTCAACACTCACAGGGGGCCTATTATTCCATCTGTAGCACTCGTGAGGAAGCATTTTAGATTCTAGAAACTACAATGCAGTTCTATGAGTCTGCCATATCTACAAAATATGCTACACCTGAATAGACAGACTGAGGTCAACCAAAATCTTGTGACAGTAAGCTGCAGGAATGATATTATGAGCTATGTCTCAACTCTTCAAAGTTGGGGTAGATGTAGGCTGATTTGGGTGATTAGTTTCTGTTTATTTCAGGATACTGTGATTAAAACTTCAATTACCAAGGAGATTCTGCATAGTGAAACACTTGTTTGTGACTTCTTAAATTTGTGTGTATCCATTACATCTGCTTTGATTACCGCTTACATAGATGGAATGTAATACATCAGAAACTGCAGTTTTGCATCTTATTATTTTATCTATTTTTTTCTTACACTGGGTTCTGAATCGATATATCATAATTAACACTTTGCACATTTACATTATATTCCTAATCAAAGACAGCTGGCAAAGCTTGTATATATCGTGCCATCTTTTGGAGCTCTGCTCTTTTAAGAGTTGTTAGTGTAAATTTTAAACAAGCAGAGAAACACATAAAACAAGAAAAATAGACAAGAGACAAGAGACATAGCACAATATTTATGTGGTTCACCAATATTGGCTACATCCACGGGAAAGCAGGGAATAATCTCTATTAACCACAAAGTTGCGGTTTGAGTGAATTCAAAGTTCCGAATCGACCATACTATATATATATATAAAATTATAAATTTATAAACATAATGATAATGCCATAGACTCATAAGCATGCTCAAAATTATAATCATATGATCATAATGCCATAATGCCATAGAATATTGAAACAATGAAATACGCCATACGGTAATACCTCATATAATCTGTAATCATATTCATAATTTGCAAAAAAGTAAATAGTAAATACTCAAGTCTTAAAATGTCATTACACATTGAAAATTCAAATTACAATCATTCTTCAAATTCATCATCCTCATCATCCTCAATTGGTTCAATAACTTCAATTTCATTTGAAGCACCATCAATTGGATTGCCACTCCCACTAGGTGCATTAGTTGCCTCATTGTCGTGTAACTTATTTTTACAGCTTGGGCAAAGTAGTTGTTTTGCTCTTTGGTTTTTGCAAAGATGAACCCCTCCATTTGTCCGACCAAGTCAATATAAGAACGTCAGGCACTTTTAAGGGTTTATTACACCCATTTTAAAGTTGATTTTTGCCTTTTAAAATTTGGGATAAATGGAGTCCTCAGGGTTCTTCAGGTTCTCGAGGTTAAACCGAGGGATTCTTCGTTTTCAACCCAAAGTTCTTTAATAGGTCCCACTTCTGCGAGACCCTGAAGGCTTCCGGGTTAATGAAGAACAGGTATTTCCAGGGGCAGCGAACCGAACTTTGAATTCCATGTATTTTGGCCGGGTTCGGGGGCTATTAAGGACCCGTTAGCGAGGCTATTAGCAGAGTATCAGTATCCGGTACATGATGTGCACACATATTTATACAAAGCTCTTTGAATACGAAGAGATGGGAGAATACAAATGGTCATGTGATCGTTGGGCATCACATCCCAACAATCTCCCCAGTGAAGTCTAACCGACACAACCATGCACTGTCATCCCCTGCATTTCCATTTTGTCTTCACATTGCAACCAAGCCCATCAAAGATTTGAGTTTGGCCAATGACTGTTCACAAACACAGCGAATCAGTCTTCTCCATGTCAAATCAGAGTTAACAACATCTCCTCTTACTAATTTCTTAGGCACAGACTTGCCCATTGTTCTCTCTCTCAGATTGCTTTGGCTCTCTCCAGCCAGCTTTGACATAATGTCAGGTCCATTGATACAGAAAAAGAATTCACGGATCTGAGCCATTTGATTCCGTACACTACCAACATCATCATAACCTATTTCATCTTCATAACCATTATGAGTGAGGCATTCAAGGCCAGAACCATCTATCCTAGCCATTAAAATCTCTCCATAAGGCACAAAAATTGGCTCAACAGATACCCCTGCATAATCTGAGGTAAATACTGAACTCTTTGAATCCGGGCTAAACCAGGGGTGATTCACCTGCCCTGCTGTACTACTGTTCAAAACCATATGCAGCCTGGTTCCATTGGGATGTACAAAATACATGGCGAAGCTGCCACTTCTAGGGTGTGGGCGATTAGAGGCAAAAGCAATCCAATCATGATCAGGGGACCAATTGCACATAGTGTCAGTCCAGGGACCCTCTGTCAGCCGCCACAGACCTCCCTCTTCACCCTGCACAGTATCCATAATATGCAGATTTTTATGTCCACTTCCAGAAGCAGCCACATGCGTACACACACCAAGAGGAGTAGAAATGAAGTGTGGAGTCCCATAACAGTAGAGGTCATTCTCTGCCGCCTGCAAAGTCTCCATCCAATCCTGGAAAATGCCATCTAAATTCCTCCTCTCCATGGCCATCTGCGTGCTCATCTTGTGGGTGCCCCTTGCCGATGTGATTGCCTCCTCATCCACCTCGTCTGATGTGATCTTCATACAATCTCTCTAGCACCCGCCTTGTCACCTCTGTGTGCTGCTATTCTTGTTGTGAGAAGTGCCGCCTCCTTAGCTCTCTGTCTCTTGTTAGGCTCCCAAACTCCCTGATCAATCGCCAGGAAAGTCCCAGTGCTGCTCGTTACTCCCTTGAAGTCTCTATGCAGGTACTGCTTCTCATCGATAGCATCTCCCATGGCAGGGACTTTCTTCTCCTTGTCATCAACCCTAATCATCCCATGGGCGTACATAGCTGCAAAGCTATAGTTCGACACTTCCAAGGACTTCACCTCCTTGCTCTCCTGGGTTTTACAAAATCCCTCTAGGAGCTCTGTAGTCGTACTGTCGCTGAAGGGCTGCTGCTGCCTCTTTGTCGAGACAAAGGCCTCCCCAAGAACCGCAATTTTGCTTTGCCAACCATCTTGATAACCGCCGTTCGGTAGCTCAAAGCTCTCCATAGACTCACAGGGATTGCTGCCAAAAGTAATAATGTTGGTATTGTTGCCCTCCGCCTCCGGTTGCAAGTCCGTCATCAAGCAGTCCATCCACTCAGGGCAGACATCAGGGCCAACAACGTTCACCGGGGATTCGAAACCACCGAATGTCTGCAACTCCGACAATTTGCAAACTCCGCCGCTCTTGTTCACTTGCAGCCTTTCTTTCTTCACCAGCACGTCCTTGAAATCTCTCTGCTTAGGAAGAGACTGCCTGCCGGCTTCCACAAAACCATCGACTCCCACGGGCTAGGAGTTTTCCAGGAAGAATCTGATCCTCCCCGCCTCTGGTTTACAGCGCAAGGTGGACACCTGTACCGAGGGGACATAAACATACCTAGAGACGTATCTTGTTGGTTTGGCAGACCACTTTCCGGGATACTTCCGACCAACATCTTGTCCAAACCAATTGGCCCCTAAGACATCTGCAAGGGGGCAATAAGCTTGAGACCCATCTCGTGAGGCCATCTTTTTTTGTCATGGGTTTCCTCTGCAAAAGTTTGGTCAACATGTGCCACAGCTGTATCAAGAGTGGGAAAAGATATTAACCCAGCATCCTCATCTTCTTCAGTTGAATCCTCCTCTTTTTTCCAGCCATCCCACCAGTGTACACGACATTTCTTCACAACTTTCACATACACAACATCACTCTCTACTGAAACTAAATTGCTAAGAAATTCTTCAATGACAAACTGAGCCTCGTCATCTTCTTCCATCTCTATTCAACCTCACCAAGCTCTGATACCAATTGTAAATTTTAAACAAGCAGAGAAACACATACAACAGAAGAAAAATTGACAAGACAAAGAACAAACACAATATTTACATTGTTCACCAATATTGGCTACATCCACGGGAAAGCAGGGAATAATCTCTATTAACCGATATCAATATCCAGTACATGATGTGCAGACATATTTATACAAAGCTCTTCGAATACAAAGAGATGGGAGAATACAAATGGTCATGTGACCGTTGGGCTTCATATCCCAACAGTTAGGGTGCCATGTTTTTGCGTAATATACCAGAAACTGAGACAGAAGAGTAAATGGGGTATGGGAAATTGCAAAGATACCTGGGTACAACACAGCATTGAAACATTAGTACAAAAACATATCAAAAATAAATACCCATATAATGTACAACAAAATGTTTAAAAATACTTGTTTTTTCTAATTAGGGAATGATAATCAAATTACTTAAAAAGTTCAAAAACATCTATTTATCTATTCAGTATGCATATTAATGTATAAACCTCATAGAAAGGATCCCTTACAGTTGTGCAGTACATATCATGATCATATTGAAATTGTAAATCATTGGATTCCTCAGGCTTTCTAGCAGCATTAGAGCTAGATGGACATACTGCACGAGTGCTACTGCCACTGCCACACTCTGATGCTACACGAATGGAAGTGATTAGAAGATCAACAAAATCTTGTTTCTGAATGATAAGCTATCCACGGGTTTTAGGCTGTTTGCATTTTATGCTGTCTGAATAAAATAAATGGGGCAGGAATTAGCTAAAACAAGTAGGAAAGGGCAGCCTCTTACAAGAAAATGTATAAGTGGAGTGTTGAAGCCATGGCAGACCTTTTTCTGGAGCTGTTTATGCCAGACTAAAAACATATCTTCTTGTAATATCCCCAAAGGAATGTTTTTATCTCAAATCCCTACGAACACTCGTACAACCAAATAATACTATATTATGATTTATCCTATGCACATGATATTCAAACCATACTAACAAACCTAACAAATAATTATTATACACATCCTAAAGACACATGAATGATGTAATATTCCTAACAATTTGATGATATTTACCTAATTTTAATCCACTTCAATAGTTTCCCAGGGTTAGCTTCACTAACAAAATTAAATATTGTTGTAATACTGAAATTATGTATGCAGTAGTTATGGATAATAAAATCTAGTCTGAAGGGACAGATTAAGGAACAACACTAAATGATATAAATCCACAGCCAGAAATAAGAGTTAATTCCACAATTAAAATGTATGCAGTTGATTCCAGCAATGGTATGATTAATAAATACACCAGAATATATAATCAGCATGAACTCAGCTTCTTAAAATGGCATATTTTATTCGTATAAACATCAACCTTTACTTGGTACTGCTATGCTATTTCCATAATGCTTTGTCAAACCTTACTGTCCTTTGATGCTGCTGCAAATTGATACGGTTGACCCATTTATATAGCAGATTGATTTACCCAAATGGTCGCTATCCTAAATGAGATTCAGACTATTTTAATCGCTGCAATCTTGAAGAATGCGGATTGCTGCAAACCAATTGTGAATTGTAGATTTGAAAGGATATTTCTTTAATTACAAACTGAAAATTAATCTAATATGCACAATGTTGATTTAAGTGTGAAATCACTCCAAGGAATTATTGGTTTCTACCAAAGTCCAATGCTCCAACAAGGAGTTGAAATCAGAAGACAGAATGCTTAATCAATATGCCCCCGTCTCCTTGCTTGGCCTCTCTTACATAGAGTTTTTCTCCAAAACACATAACTCTATATTTCCTTCACGACCCTTGATTGATATCTGACAGGAATTATTTAAAATAAACTTTAATTATAAGAGACCTTATTTAATATTTTAACTTTACTTGAGGCACTCTTTATTTTAATTTCATTTTATAATATTACTTTGTGACATTATGACCCTCTTAATTTATTATTAAAATTCTATTTCCTTAGTGCAAAATCTCCAAACTCCACAGAAAATGTGTGATAGGCATTTTGGGTTTCAACTTAGGTCAATTTTGAAAAAGGGGACATTACAGTGCGCCCTTCCCAAAACTGTTTGTCTTCAAACAATCACAACTAAGATGTTCCAAAATTTCTTCTTCACTTGACTGAATCTTTCTAGAATTCCTAGGACTTAAAATCAACCTTGGAGATGTCCATCCACTCAATGCACTTGGTTGAAAGACATCTTCAATTATAACCTCCTCAAATTGCCTCTCTAATTATGTATAAATCTTTTGCAAAGTTTCTGAAAACCTTGTTTTGCTCCAACTAATTTCTGTTGCGCCACTCCAATGTGAATTAAACAATTTGTGCAAGAAGTCTTTATAAATATGAGTAGCTAATTGTAGGTAGACGCTTCCATACTTTTTGTGGTAATCAGACTGGTTTGCCCATTAGGAAGTCCCTTGAGTGTTACCTCCCTTCCTTCAGAATGAAACTTCAATTGCAAAGTTTGAAAGTTTCGAGTAGTTTCCCCAAGAGAGCACAACAGATTGAATACCCAAAACTTATTAGAACTAGTAAATGTAGATATTGTTAGCTTCCCCAAAACTTGTTGATGGTCATGTTGTCTTGGTTGAGGTCTAGATTCAATTCTTGATCCACTTCTACCTCTCTTCATATTCTTGCAACTTGTGAGTCATTGCTTCTTGAATCTTTGGAGGGAGATTTCTATCCTCTGCATAACAGTTGATAATATCATCTTGCATTGAACTTTGTGCTTCCCCTACAAGAACTTTTTCCCTCTGAATGAAAGTAGAAGTCGTCTATCAGCAGACCCAACAATTGTTCTTTGTGTGTGACTTTTCTACTTATTGTTATTGTTATTGGCTCTAGAAGAGCTTGCCTCACTGTTTTGATTGTTGGAATTTCTTGCATTATTTTGTGTTTTCTGATTGTTATGCATCAAATGTCACATATGCCCCTCATATCTAACATGAGATCAAGCTTCCTTTCAAACTTATCTTTAGGATCTTTTGAAGCTTTCTTCTCTCATTTCATGTTTACTTCTCCTGTCTCGAATTCCAAAGGAGTTTCTATTTCTTTGTTCTTAGGAAATTGATGTCGAGTTTTTCTAAGTTCCCTTCGATGATCCCTGAGGGCTTTATATTTGACTGCATAAGAAGGAAATCTCACAAGCTTGCAAGATCCAGTTCTGATACCATTGTAATATCCTCAAATGGATATATGATATTTACCCAATTTTAAGCCGCTTCAGTAATTTTCTATGGTTAGCTTCACTAAAAAAATTAAATATTATTGATTGCTATTCTGTTGTAATTTTGAATTTATGTATGCAGTAGTTATGGATAATAAATCATCTAGTCTGAAGCGGCAGATTAAGGAACATCATTAAATGATGTAAAATAAGAGTTAAATTCCACAATTAAAATGTATGCGGTTGATTCCAACAAATGGTATGATGAACAAATAAACCAGAATACATAACCAGCATGAACTCAGCTTATTAAAATGGCAGACTTTGTTCATGTAATCATTGCCCTTTACACAGTACCGCTGCGCCAGTTCTGTAATGATTTGTCAAACCTTGCTGCTGATTGATGTTGTTGCAAATTGATACAATTGGCCCATTTAGATAGCAGATCGATTTACCCAAATGATTGCTGTACCAAATTAGATACAGACTATGTTAATTACTGTAATCTTGAAGAATATGAATTGCTGCAAACCAATTATTAATTGTAGATTTGAAAGGATATTTCTTTAATTGCAAATTGAAAATTAATCCAATTTGCACAGTAGTGATTTCTGTGTAAAATAACTCCAAAGGTTGTGGGTTGCTGTAAACCAATTATGAATTGTAGATTTGAAAGGATATTTCTTTAATTGCAAATTGAAAATTAATCCAATTTGCATGATAGTGATTTCTTTGTAAAATCACTTCAAGGAATTATGTGTTTCTGCCCTCCAATTCTAGACCAAGAGGGTTTTCGTCCTTAGGTTAATTGAACCAATGGCCAGTGCTCCAAAAAGGATTAGAACTAAAAAAAAAAAAGTTGCTCGGCCTCTCTAAAATAGTATTTTCCTCCAAGAAAAACATAATTTTACAATTTTTTTCATAACCCTTCTTGATATGCAAGGTTAGTGATGTCAGGATCTTCCATGCATTTTAAAGCACTTTTTTGCTATTAGTGTGTTATTCTATTTTTTTTGGGTTGAATACATCACAAAAGCATGATTCTTGTATTTCTTGTTGCATGTCAGTTATCGGTGTTTTTGATGCATTTGGAACAAACATGCTAGCCCCATGTCCCCATGCGGCTGCTTAAATATGTTTTCTGCTTAAATTTAAGCAGCTAGAGTGTTCCCATGCATAAATTTTATTATGGAAAAAGGGATAATTTAGAATCTTTTCCTATTTTAA
>VDFB02086725.1:0-34721 GCA_007258455.2 Sequoia sempervirens | reverse complement strand
ATATATTGTCTACCAAAGCATATCCAATTATAACATCTAGGCATCTTTTTAATTCCTTTATCTTTCATCAATCTCTTTACTATTTGAACCTCATACAAATGTTTTAGAGAAGAACATAAGTTGCGGGCATTTTTAGATCCAACTGTAATATGAATGGTTGATCAACCATGCACACCTAATGATCAACTATATATGTATATTGTAATGCACAGGGTTACTGATGTGTGAAGTATGTGCGTTCTCATCCACTAAACTCTTACATATGATTGCATGCACCTAGAACCCAAGCAAAGCTACAATGTTAGGATGTGTTCTATGCTTCATTAATTCAAATATTTTGAGAGGTTCCTTTCAAAATCCATTTAGTGCACATTCTGCAATCAATCATTTCATTCCATGAGATGACATCTCTTTGAGGCATTTTTTCAAACAATTCAGGTGTTTTTTCTATGATTCCACATCTTGCATATATGTCTACCAAAGCATATCCAACTATAACATCCAAGTATCTTTTTAATTCCTCTATATTTCATCAATCTCTTTACTATTTGAACTTCGTACAAATGTTTTAGAGAAGAACATAAGCTGCATCATTTTTAGGATCTAACTAAAAATATGAATGGTTGATCAACTATGCACATGTAGTGATCAACTATATATGTAAATTGTACTTCCAACAAGGGTTACCGACATGTGAAGTATGTGCAGCCCTCATCCACTAAACCTACATGACTGCATGCACCTAGAACCCAAGCAAACCTTACAATGTTAGGATGTGTTCCAAAGTGCTTCATTAATTCAATTTTTTTGAGAGGTTCCTTGCAAAATCCATTTTGTGCAGATTCTGCAATCAATCATTTCATTCCATGAGATGACATCTCTTTGAGGCATTCAGTCAAACAATTCAAGTGTTTTGTCTACGATTCCACATCTTGCAAATATTGTCTACTTAATCTAGTTTTTCCTATAGCTATTGTTATTTGGTGTTTTTAATGTTGTAGAGTCAAATTTTCTTGTATGCTTGAATGTCTTTTTTCGTAAAATCAAGTTTATACTATTCTCCCCCAAGTTTCGGGGATGGGGATGATAGGGGATGGTGGGACGTTTTTTTGATACGGGGGTACTTTTGGGTCATTTTTTAGGGGAAGGTAGGGGACGGCTATAAAAAATAGGGAAACTTTTAAAAATATAGAGAAATTTCAAATATTCATATCAGAACATTGATAAAGCATTCATCATAGGCATTGTAGAAGATTAATACATAACATTAGACTTGAATTGATATTTCACATAAGAATTGACAAACAAAGTAACAAAATTCAAATTATTTTATTGTCAATGTGCATACATATTAAATAAGAATTATAACAAAATTTACAAAGGCTCCAAGTTTCAACTATAAAATTACAAAAACATAGAAAATATATGGTTGTCCCTAATCAACAGATGCAACTGGTAGGTATGTATTAAAATTGGAGCTCAAGTTTGTGTCACCGTCAGATGCAAAGGAAGGGGGAATTTTCTGAGTCTCCCAAGTCCCCAAAACATTTCTGAGATGGGGATTGGGGTACCAAGGTAGGGGATGGGTCCCCGTGGATCACTGAGTTTATATGGTTTGGGGTTTCAAGATGGGATTTTACCTGACCACATAAAACCTATGGTTGAGACAATAGTATACACCCCTCTTGTTGATTACACCTTATCATCTACTAGAGACCTCTAGGTGACTCCTAGCAATGGTACTATGATGGATTGAGGGGGAAAATAGTAACATAGGTTGTTGTGATAGTAAAGTGGAGGTTGGTATGTACACTATTTAAGTCTTGTAAGATTCTAACCTGGAATCTAGAGGCACCAATTAGGAAAACTCTAGTCTAAGCCTTCATAAAAGAGTTTGCAATACTAATACATAAATGTAAAAATGTATTTGATTTTGACTTGTATATATGAATAGCTCTATTTCTTCTTGAATTAAACATTTAAAAACTAGTGCAGGAGCACCAAGATATTTGTGAAATGTTGATTCATAAGGTCGTAGGTCAGTTTGAGTTTTGAGTCTAGAAGTCATTAATAAGGTCATGATTGACCAATTCATATTGTAAGCATGTGCAGCCATAATGAAGAGTGTTGGAGGTGGTGGCAGAGCTGTGAGAGGTTGGTAATGTCATTTTTCAATAAACCCTACCCCAAGCTAGTGTAAAGTGAGGGTTTTTAGTTACAGAGGTTAGATGAGAGTTTTCCCATCTAAAAATTATTGATTAGGGCCCTATGTTGACTAGTAAGAAGATCTGAGTGGTTTTTTGGAGTTGGAGGAAAGAATTTGAGGTACCTCCTTTGAAACAGAGACCTATTTGGTCTATTAGGACAACGTTGTTTCTAGGTTTTGTGTGAGATGGTCCAAAGTGACCCATGATGGTTTTGAAGGTAAGTTATAGTTTTCCTTAAAGGGTGTCTAAAAGAGTAGATAGATTGATTGTTGAGTGGTTCATTGTGAGATAAAGTCAAAAATCTGGGTCTGCAGACCTACTAGATGAGTTGAAGAGTTTTTGCAAAGGAGTGATTTGGAAGAGTTTTGTGAATCAATTGGTTGTTTGAATCAGCTTGTTTTGTGATGATTTGTTCAAATCCAAATTGCTTTGCATCAAAAACTTTCGATGATATTGAAGCTTGATGGGAAGAAGGGTCCATTGAGAGAACTCAAGGGGTGTTACTTGCTAGGAGGAGAGAGGTTGTGGAGTACTTGTTGGCTTGAACAAGTGACTGAGCTCACCTTCCTTGTATTGAAGATGATGTACCAGGTATGTTTTTCCTCAATCAGGATTAAATTATAATTGATGGTTTTGTGATGAGATGGTGTTGATGACAAATCATATAACTATGATAGTTGAAATTATTTTGGTGGTCATATGACATTCTTTTTTAGAACATTTATAAAGAAAGTATAGATTAAAGTTTGTTGTGCAGAAGTAGTGAGTAGGCTACATTCCTCTGCTTGCCTCAAATCTTGATTTGAGTGACGAGGACAAAGGTATAATGCCTTATGTTACCTCACACTTGTTCCTTTTGTTACCTCACACTTGTTCCAGTCATGTAACCACCTTGATGATTGTTACCTCACCCATGTTCCGGTCATGTATTTACCTTGATGACTGACTAACTTGTCTTTAGGGCTTACATCTTACAAGAAAAATGAAGGCCCTTTGACCTTTTAGATCATCTGTGATAATTTAATTACATCAACAAAAAACCATGGAAGGATTTAAGTACTTAGGGTTTTGTTGAAGATATCACTGTACTATTTGAAGATTTTGGTTTGTACCTATTTTAAGTCAGATGTTATGCTTTTGGCCTTGAGATTGAGTGGGACTCTCAAAACTTACATTTTTTGGTCCTGACAATAGACTTTTAGTATGATATGGTTAAGATGGTTTGATTGAGAATTTGAGAACAACAAAGGATAAGCCTCAATATTTTATGTCATTTAAAGATTGGAATAAAGATTATTGGGCAAGACAACTTAAGACCTTAGATTTGCACCAATTATATATCAGCTAGAGACCTGATCTATACCTCATGTAACTCTCCATGACTGTAAATATGATCTTCAAATTAGAAATATATACATTCTACACAAGATTTATTGGTTTAGTAGATACTTAGGGAATGTGTAAACATGATAGTGAATACCTTGAACTAGTTAGCTTTATCTACTAGTTACTTCTAATCAACTAAGGACATTTATATTTCAATTTTAAATAAAATTTCAATATTGAACTTCAAAATTTAGGCAATTTCCACCTGCATTGCACGTAAATGGAGGTGCCCTTTTAACACATTTCTTTGATTATACTTTCATCTCCTTTCACATTTGAGTATACTAACTTATTTTGAAAAAAAAATTGATTTCAGTGTTCTATCCCATGGATTAGTTCTTGTTTTTGTGTTGAACAAAAATCAAACACTAAGCTTCAGTGTCATGTTGGATTGTTAGAAAGCTACAATGTGAAAATAACTTCTTTAGAGTCTTCATTCTATTCTATCTTTGCAACTTTGTTCTTTCTAAATTTATTTTTACATACTAATAGTGACCATGAAAAAATTATTGTAGGAGTGGGAGGTTATTCTTACCTATATGAGCCACTTTGGTGGGCAGGCATGATTACCAATAAGTGCTTATTACTTATTAAATTAGGTTTAGGTGACAATTGGAGAATATTAATGTTTGACAATTGACATAGATTACTTGCATTCAAACTATTAATTTGCTTATTTACAATCTTTTTTGAGATTATAATTGTATGGCTGGAGAGTTTATATATTCATTATTTTCAAAATTCATAGTTTATCTGCAGTGACTTCACTGCCAATCCTTAACAACTATTTCAGATTCAAAATTTTCACTAAAAAATGCATTCACCATCTTTTACGAATAACTACTAACTACCCTGCAAACAAAAAACTCCTTTTCATTGTCCACAGTTTTGTAAAACCCCCAAAAACTAACTACAGATAGTCAAAAAACTCAAATTCATGGCAGAGGATTATGTTAACTATAGAGTTGTAGATGAGCTACTTGCCATAGTTTCCATAGAGGTCTCGTTCTTCTTCCTCTTCCTCTGAGGTCACTGCTCCAACTTCTCCAACTGCTCCAACTTCAGCTGCTTCGCTTTAGCCTTTGCCTTCTTTACCACTACCTCAACCTCTATTAATTCCACAATCAATTTCAGAGCCTCCCACTCACGTGTTGCTCCCTCTCTCCATCTGGCTTTACATTTTCCTTCTGGCCATTTCACAAAGGGTATACATTTCACTATTTCTTCATCCTCTTCACTTTCAATTCCCTCGCCGATATCCATCCCAACTCCCGAAATCGTCCATTCCAACAGCAAGTCCATGTTCTTTAGATAATCCTTATGCACCAATGCCTTCATCACCTTTTTCACAACTTCAATCAGCTCTCCCAAATCTAAACCCCAAGCCATTATGAGCGAATAAATTTCCAAATTAGTTTTGTACCTATGCGTGAGCTAGCCGAATCCTCTTCCTAGAATTAAAGTTGCACTAACTACACTAATCGTTCATCGATGTACAGGAAACACCCCATCAGTCTCTTTACCAATGGTTCTCCATAAAAGTGTGAGAGTTGTTTCTTTGTTTTAAGTGTGAAACCAGCCTCTATCACCTCTGTAACGACAAAGCTACCACCTCCTATACACCATTTTCACACCTATTGTTTGCCACAATAGAGGAGCATCAAGAAAGTAATGCCTCAAGAATTTAATAACTTCATTCACATTCCTTTCCATAAATGCTCGACATACGTTAGTCATCGCTGCCACTTGACTCCACACACTTCTCTCATTCACTTCAAGAATTAAAACCTACAATTACTCCATTTTAGAGCTCCCTAAATTCACCACCCATTTCAGTGTTGTCATCGAGGGAGAAAATTAATTTTAAACATCTCAACAATGCCTTAGGATGTCACATCAGTTAGAATAATCATTATCACCATATCGGTGAGACTGTGATTCTTCTTCCACCGATGAACAACTTTCCTTAGGTCTATTGGCAGGACGCCAGATAACACCACCCCAATGCACCCCAACTCCACCAATATACATTATGCACTTGATAATCCATGGTTATATCGGGCCATCAGGAGAATGCAAACATTTGTTCCACCGATGTTCATGTGTCACAACAATGTGCTTACTTTTGTTGAATTTTTTAGTCTATCGGGGAGAGCGCCTTAGGAGTCAGCCCGATAGGGTATTGTTACACTGATACTAGGTTATGAGCTACTTTCATCGAGCCATCAACGAGGCTATAATGGGGGTTTCGCCGATGAGTTATTGTTAGGCCGATAGTGCTAATTTTTATTTAGGGACGGGGAAAGATTTATGGAGCCTCATACTATTATGGTCTCATGCTTACTATTATGTTTTTGATAGATTTTTTCCAAGGCAAGCATTGTTTGACAAAATGCTTTGGTAGACATGTATGGAAATGGTAGCATAGACAAGGTAGTGGAATCACAAAAAATGCCTCAAAGTTAAATGTGGTCTCATAGGAATGCCATGACAAGCAAATGCAATTGGTAGTCGGGCCCTAGTTATTAGTTATGCAATGAAGTAACTGCGATAACTACTTAGGGTTGACTTTGTAAAAACTATATTGTAATTGAAATTTTGCCATCTATGAACATCTAGTTATTAGTTATGTAATGTGAAGTAATGCTTGAATTTGAAAGGTGCAATAGATAAGGAATATAAACTACATAAATCTATTTTTACAATTCATTAGTTAAACCTTTGTTTTATTTTCTCTATATATCTCTGTGGCCATGGAAATGCCTTTCACCCCCAAAAAATAGTTTTTATCTCTATTCTACAATTTTTAATCTTTTTTTTTAAATCTGATTTTTTCCTCTATCTTTGAATGTATGGGGTTATGTCCAAAGCTTTAATGCTAACATTTTGTACATCCCATCATTTACCTTCACCTTGCAGCAAATAAAGAGTAGTGCTCTCTATATTGCGGCATGGTAATGTAGTGTTTATATTTGTGTCATTTGTATCCTGACTAGCATGAAGCTACTAGTAACACATTGTGTTGCACGAGTGTTGGTTTTTAGTAAAATTAGATTGATCATTGCAATTATTTTGAAATTTCTTTTGCAATTATTTTAACACACACATGTAAGTACTATTTAAGTAAGTAATAGTTGTTTTATTATGCAAACAAGGGTAATCATTACCTATGTAATATAATGTCTTTTTTTTCTTTTTGCAAAAATGTATTGATAAACTCAAAGAAAGGGATAAAGTTAATTAGGGAGTCAACTTGAAAGGAACAGGAGATGCAAATGTAAACATTCTAAAGGTCACAAGTAACATACCCCTTGTTTATGAAGAAAAAATAGATGGAGTTGTTCGTTTGAAAGAGAAAGAGGGAACCTTCACACGGTGGCCACAAAAATATTTGTAGAAAATGGCAGTTGAACATGTTTATCATGTACTAGTTAATGTTAGAAATTTTGGCTCACTGCTTCATGCAATATTTTGAATGTGTTGTTCAGGGATCTTAATTATCATGGTGTATTTGGAGAATTGGAAAACTCTTAGACAACTTTGACATTTTTGACTATATTTATATATATACTCTTAAACAACTTTGACATCTTATAACTTGATATATATATATATATATGCATTAAATTTTTATTGCAGATTACCTTTATTTATCATGATGTTGAATCAATCTTTTAATTCTAGCATGTTGTAGCTTGTTCATATATGTAATATTTTTATTTTCTTTTATGTTTTAGTTCAAGTTTAATATTATATTAGTTTTGCACTATAAAATTTATGGTACTTAATAAATTATTCATTTCATGACTATATTTACTACCAATTAATGGAAACCAAGAAATAAAATGACTAAATTAATGACTAAATATATGACTAGAGCAATGCTTAAATTAATGACTAAAGTAATGACTAAATTAATTACTAAATATATGACTAAATTAATGACTAAATATATGACTAAATATATGACTAAAATTGACTAAATATATGACTAAAGTAATGACTATGAAGACTAAATAAATAACCGGGGCCATCAACAATCAATGACTAAATTAATGACTAAATATATGACTAAATAAATGACTACCATGATCAAATAAATGACTAAATTTAGTGGTAATATAAATGACTACAACAAAACCACTACTAGTCATGTGGACTAAACTTAGTCATTTATATACAATTTTAATTAGTTTATTTAGTCATATATTGCTGCCTTGTGTACTAGCACTGGTTATACACTTTTGAAGAAAAATGCAAAATTTGCTTGCCATGAACGACCCACGTCTCCTGATTTGAAATCTGCAAAATTTATCAACTATATGTAAAAATTAATGAATACCCATATGATTTTTCGGCCCTGGGAATAAAACCTAGAAATAATTTTTCTTACCAACGAATGGAGGCCAGATTTCTAAAGCCAAAATGAAAACGGTTCCAATAAAAAATTCAAATTTTTAACTATGATTTTTTACTGTGTCCTCCAATCTTTGATTTTGGTGAAATAGAAGTCAATTTTGACTTTCTCAGACCTTCTAAACTCTCTAAAAATGTTGAAAAATCCTCCAATATTACCAAAAATTTGCAAATCACCCAAATCTCACAGGAACAGATATATGTAAACCGGATTAAATATAGGCTTATTTTTCCTTTAAATTGTTATGATTCTCTAGATCATGCAAAGATGCAAGAGAAGAGTATACTTGGTTTTTGATGAAAAAATTTAGCTCTCTATTAGTCTCAAATCTCTCAAAAAATTACAAAAAATAATGAGCTATACCAAACAACACAGCTCAGATACCATGTTAGATTCTGCAAGAATCAAGCCAAGGTCTAATGTCGGTCGTAGATCAAATGCAACTTCACTCAATAGATGATCAAAGATAAAAATAGTAGAATGAAGAGAAATCTAAAATGAGAAAAATAGAGACAAGGCAAGAGAAATTGCAGAATACTCTCACTGAGAGATCACTGAACTAGCCAAACTAGTGAAGGTGAGAGGAGAGTTCTCAATATATAGAAAAATAAGGGCATATACATCTGAGAGGTGCATTAACTCTTACTACCCATAAAAGGTGGGAGGTTTTACCTTCTTGTTAAATGAAAAAACATGTGGCATAACCTCCTTAGGTGAAGACAAAAAGGAGGTGGCACATAAAGCCAAAAGAGGGTGAGAAACCCAACTACCCCATAACCTACCTAGGTAAAAACAAAATAGTGGTTATGAGAGGTGACACAAAAATCCAAAAGAGGATGTGACTCAACTACCCATGTGTGGGAGAGAGTGACACATGTAGCTAATGTATTTTTCCACTTGTAATCATATTAACCGTACCTAATGAACCTAAGCAAGCTTAAATAATGTGTAAGAAAACATAAAGAAAATTAAAAACCTACACTAACAAAAACATGTTGTAGAAAGTACAAACTCAAACTCCTAATGCAAAGACCTAACCTACAAAATAAAGAAATAAATCAAATAAATCAAATATTTTTTGATATAGTATCGATTATTAATGAGATATTCTCATGCATCAAATACCCTATGTAAGAAAAGAGTGAAATTTTCCTCATATAACTTCCATAAAGTCTTAATTCTTCAATGGTATCCATAGCAGCCAAATTCTATGGGAGACACCTATGAAACCTCTTATAAGATTCTATATTTTTACTTGACAAACTATTCAACATATATTCCCTACCTCTATTCCTCTTAAGGACATTCTTCTATAATATATTTTATATCTAGATTCCTCTTTCTTGTTGGAATATTTCTCTTCTAGTTTGGAATTTTTTTCTTGCACTTACTTCTTATTCTTCTAATCTTATATTTGTATCTTCATGATAATTATATATATAAATTTACTACATTTAAAATATATATAATATTTTTTTGATATCTTCTTCATCACCTTACAAGGCCATATCTTTTTCCAACATAACTTTTTGTGTGCTCTCCTTAGGAAATTTCCCTTTTTGAAATACTCTAATGCTAATTATCTTTCTACAAAATCTTGTTCTCCCCTTTTCTTCTCTACCTAGTCCCTATACTTCTAATTGATGTTGGACGAAAACTCTACAACCTCCTTATGCACATCCTTTACATGTGTGGTAAATTCTACTACCTTAACACTCTAAATTGGAATGTCCTTAATACCCCTCAACTCTACCACTCCTCTAGGGATACTTCCATACATCTATTGGAAATATATTTTTCAAATTCTCTTGCTAACAAAATTATTATAGGAAAACTCTACATATGTCAATACCAAATTCCACTATTTGGAAACATCCCCTATAAAATATCTATCAAAATTCTCAAAATAATTTTAACAACCTCTATTTTTCCATTGGTTTGTGGATGTTAAGATAAAAATGAATCCAACCTAGTCCACATGTTTCTCCACAAAGTTCTCCAAAAGTATTTGTTTTGAAAAATCAAGTCAAATGTGCTATACTAGTGGGGTTAGTTTGAGGTCTCTTATCAAGGCTTGCACTAGGGAGAATATTTTGTTGCTAAAATAGAGGTTGTATGAAGAATGCTACTTTGAAATTTGATTATAAGGTTTTATTGGTGGCCTATAACATATTCATTATTTTCTATTTAGTTTTTTGATGATAGACTTTGTTGGAAGACTAATTTTGGTGAGTTTGTCACTTGCAAAGGGGTGAATGTATTAGTCACCACATAAAACACCCTTTTCACCCTAAAAAATAAGTAAAATTTTGTGATGGACGAGAATTCACCCCAATGAACTCATCATGAAGAAATGAGCATGATAATGATAAATTGGTGAGCTTATTCTATCACCGATAATGAGTAGAATTTGAAGGGTTTGGATTCTGAAACAATTCATTAACTATCATTTGGTTTTCCAAGAACCATTTGAGTTTGTATGAGGCCTATATATTTGATTATGTGAGCATATTTTCATGGGTTGGGTCTATGTACAAACTTCCTTTATATGCTCATTTGGTGAATTTGCAAGGGAAAATTTAGGGTTCTCAGAATGTAGGAGGTAGAGAAAGTGTGAAGGAATTTAAAGTTGATGTTGTGAGTTCTAGTTAACCATGTATAGTGATGTAACACATGTATGAGAGTATGAGATAGTTACATGGATTTTTTTACACACTCTTAGATTTTCTTACTCATCTTCCCTGTTTTCTCTAGTTATATTTGAGTGTTGTTATTTCATATCATGCATTTTTAACTAGTCTTTTGTGTCCATAATTTTAATGTCTACAATAATTTATAAATAGTTTTAATAGTTCATTTAAGTTAATATTGCAATAAAGTTAAGGAATTTATGTTGAAAGAGCTAGCATGATATTTTTTTGAAGTATTAAGCCATAACCTCAATCATTTATGGATTATATGGTCTCCAAGAATCAATATTTGAGGTTGTGGATGTGGTATGCAATCCATTAGATAAATTGGAAGTCATAATCTAGTACTATACAAATATAATAGTGGATTTAAAGAGTAGACAAAAGCATGGGTAGCTATGACAAGGGATTCAATTATTAATGATGATAATGAGGTTAGTCTTGTAGACCAACTAGAATGTGATTCTTATGATGATAATGGGAGTCTTGTGGATCGAGATGAGCTCTCCCCATCCACCAATCTTCAACATCAAGAACCAATTAGCACAATTCCTACTACTAATTCTCAATAAATATACATTGGTTCTCTTAACTCTTCATCTTTGTTAACAATCAAAAATCTCATCAATTCATGATGTGAGAATAACTAGTTTGGTGGGAAACATTGATAGGTTAGAGAACATAGTGATAGGTCTAACAAAGATATTAGGTGTGGATAGCCTTATGAACAAGGAAGAGAGAGAAAATTCCAAAATTGAATAGGGAGACTATTCAAAATACATTTTCTAGAAACAAAAGTTCTTGTTCATTAAAATCAAAATATTCATGAGGCATTGAGTGAATGATCTCTGCTAGTGTTTCTTGTTTTTATGGTCATCTTTGGCATCCTTTGCATCATATCGTGCCTTAGGTGTAGGATTTATTTAATTAGTTTTGTATGATTGTATTTATTATGGTTTTTTTAGTTGTTTTATTATGCCTACGACTGAATCCAACCCAACAATTCTCACTGATTTTGGTGGTTCAATGGCTCTACACAATGGATCCTCCTCTGAACAAGCGACCTCAAAAATTTATTTGAAAGGTGTTTCATGAGGTAATTCTTTTGATTCCCCAACGAATATGGTACTTCACATCCCAAATTTTTATATTGTGTGGCATTGGCTAGAGAAACATACTCTTGTTGGTTATTTTATTGGGAGGACTCCCCCTAAAAGTGTGTTAAAATAATGGGTCCATAAATCCTAGGTCCCTCATGAGGTCTTCCTTGATATGGTCCAAAATTTGACCAAAGGTTTTTAATTTTTTCTTTGTGCAGGTTAGTCATGTTCAGGAAATCTTGAATCATGGTCCTTGGTATGCCCTATCTTATTTTTTAGTTTTCCACCCTTGGACTCAAGATTTTCTTGTCTTTGAGGACATAACATTACAAGTTTCAGTTTGGATTGAGTTTCTTGGTTTACCCTTTCCATGCTTGCATTTTCTGCACCTTATAGCTTTGTTACTGGGGAAAGTCATTTGTGTCAAACCTGACTGATTCTTTCAATCTCACCCTCAAAAGAGAGTCTATACTGAAGTGGACCTTTCACAAGATTTGAAAGAGTCCATTGATATTCAAATTGGAAACTTTCAGCAATACCCAAAAGGTCACTTATTTTAATCTTCTCAACACTTGTTATGGGTGCCAATCTATTGATCACAAGATAAGATATTTCCCTCTTGCAGTCCACCATACTCAATCTCTATCATGGGAAGCTAAAAATCCCCACCCAATGGAAGCCCCAACTGCTAAACATGAGGAAAAATGGACAATGGTCACCAACCAAAAAAAACAAGTACAATGGCGTAGGGATGATCTCCAAATTCCCTAAGCCCTCAACTAATATTTCAAACCCTTCTATGAAGGGGAAAGAGGTTCATGTTGCTACTAATAGCATTCTATCTCAGCTAAGGCCCTCTACCACACCTCAACCAGCTTCAGTGATGATAGCTTTGTCAGTTGTGTCTCCTCCCATGACAGGTGCTCATAGGAGATCACACAGTCCTTCTAGACCTCTTGAAGAGGTTGACTACATTCCAAAAAAAATAGAGGATTTCCTCTCCTCCAATCCAGATGGGTTCAATGTCACCATAATTTTTGTAGAATTTATTTTCCTCATTGAAGAGTCAAACTCTGATGCCATGGTTGAGTTCTTGACATGAATTTTCTTTCTTGGAATGTTTGAGGTCTGACGGATCTCTCTAGGAAGTACTATGTTAGGGATACTCTTTAGAAACATGCTAGTATTGATGTGTTGTGCCTTTAGGAAGTTAAATTCATTAGTTTTTTCTAATCTTCTACTATTCAATCTATTTATCCAACGAGTAAACTATTTTCTTCTGATCATGTTGTTGGTTGTGATGGCACAATCACCCTTTTGTCTCCATGGTGGAATGATTGTGTGATTGATTATGGGTCTAACCCCATGCATCAAATCATTTGGATCCTTCTAAACATTGATAATCATTCCTTTGGGATTATTAATATTTATGCCTCAAATGGTGATGTTGAAAGATCTCTTCTCTAGTGTTGGATTGTGGATTTGTTGTCAGTTGCTACTTGGGCTCTTTGTGGATATTTTGACATGGTCGAGGTGGAATATGACAAATACAGTACCTTACCATTTAGATGGGAAACTGGAAAAAAAGAAGCTTGGTTTTACATGCATAATAGATTAGGTCTTTTCAACCCCAATATTGGTCACCGCCATTCTCATTCCCTCTGGCCTACTTGGAGAAAATTTTGAGTTGGGTCTGATAGAGTCTTTAAATGTCCCGATCATGCTATGATTTATGCACAATCTTTATTTTCCTTCACCAGCTATTCTTCACTCCTAGTCATGTTGTTAGTGGATTTCACTTTCTCAGACAACTTTCTCATTCATTTTTGCATTTAATGGCAAGTGGGGCTACTGTGTGCCAGTAAGACCCATTTTTTCTTAAAAACTTCTCTGTTGAGTCATTATCCCACACTGGCCCACATCAAACTATCTAGAATCTTGAATACAGGCATTCCCAATCCACAAGTTGGATCAAATGATGGAATGATGCCATCACCCACACTGTGAGGTTTCTTCACATCTATGGACACCATCTAGCCATTTTTTATAGGCAATCTTATGAAGCGACCTCTTTGGATCTTCGCAAATCCATTGAGACCTTAGCGGCTAGCCCCTTTTCTTCTAATCTACAAGCTAGAGTGGTGAAGCTGAGACACTAGAAGCAAGTGGTCAATCACTATGCTATGAGAGGCACACAAATCAAGTCCAAGCTTTGCTAGCATAAAATTGGGGATCTTTCCTTGAAAGAATTTTTTTTCCTCTTCATGTCAAGTACACTTTGCTTGACATCAAGAGCATCAAAGATGGAAATAATATGCTCATTGAACTACCTAAAATTCTCTAGGCGTTTGTTAAGCAATATGAAAAAGCTTTCACTGCCCAAGATTACACTTCGGAGCAATTCCAATGGTCTCCAAGATTGTCTCGGAGTTGTGCCTAATAGGCTCTCTTCTACCTAGAAAGCCTTATGTGAGAAATTTCTCATGATTGAAGACCTCAAGGAAGATGTGAGCACTATGGTTGATGACAAAGGTTTGGGAATTTATGATTTCCCTTGCGAGTTTTAAAAATCCCTTTGGGACTATGTGGGAGAATATCTGCATAAAGTCTATTTAAAAGCTTTTCATTCTAAATACTTAGGCCAACTCATTAACAAAGGCAACATAAAAACATACCTAGATTTGGTGATCCTGAAGATATCTGCAACTAGAGGCCCATTACACTCCTCAATGTCTCTTACAAAGTTATTGCTAAATGCCTTGCTTTAAAGATTCACCACCTTCTTTCATAATTTTTTTGCCCAACGTAGAATGGATTCATTAAATCCAAATTTACTCTTGATAACATAATCA
Source organism: Sequoia sempervirens (assembly GCA_007258455.2). Classification (NCBI taxonomy): domain Eukaryota; kingdom Viridiplantae; phylum Streptophyta; class Pinopsida; order Cupressales; family Cupressaceae; genus Sequoia; species Sequoia sempervirens. The sequence goes on along the minus strand of VDFB02086725.1, from coordinate 20,069 downwards.
CATTTTAGGAAGGCATGGAGTGGGTTAGGCACTCACATCAAAAAGAAATTTTCTTGAAGATTGATTTTTCCAAAGCTTATGGCCGAATTTTGAATGACCCTTCATCTTGTCTATGCTTTCTACTCTGGGCTTTGGTCCTCATTTCATTCATTCTGTGAACATGATATTTTGTAGATACTTCTACTTGCATCACCATTAATGGCCACCAATCTCAATCCATCGTCTTGTTTTGCTCCATTCACCAGGATTTTTTGTTGGCTCCTTCTTTGTATGTTCTTGTTGTTGAAGGTTTTGACTATCTGCTAGCCCACTCTATCTCTCGCAAGCTTGTTCAGGGAATTACCTTGCCCAATTCTTTGGACTAACTTGTTAATGGCCATTTCATTGATGATTCCTTCATCACTTTGCTTGAAGAAGAGGATATTGTCAAAGCTACCCTCTATTGTCTTGAGATATTTTTCTTGGCCTCTAGTTCCACCATTCAGTGGCATAAAAATCAATGTTATCATCAATCCACTCTCCCCAGTCCGCTCTAGATTCAGTAGTATGGTTAGAAGTGGATTTCTCAAGAGGAAATATTTAGATTCCTTGGCATCCCCTTTGTTTTTCATGCCTCTTCTACTGACTTATGACAAGCTACTTTTTCTCTAATTGAGTATAAGTTGGCTTCTTAGATCACCAAGCCACTTTCTTTGGCTAGCAAGTTTTAGGTGTGCTCTAAAATTTTTGCAGTGACTCATATTTATTATTCCTTGTGTTGGGCTCCTTCCAATGCCTTTTATGTAAAGCTGGAGAATTTTCTCATACTTTCTTTGGGCCTCTTATGAGTCTTATAAAGGTTTTTATCGTGTTGTGATGTAGGAACATTCTTGGTTTTAAAGCAATCTGGTATCAACCAAAAACATTTTTTTTCTTCCATTTCAGTCTGTAGTTGTCTTAGTAGTTTATTTTGCATTTCACCACATTATCATTTCTCAGTTCACATAGTAGGATATAGCATCTGCATGAGGTCATCTATATCATATCTAGATTTTAGATCATTTGCATTTGTTTACATAAATTTATCACTCTTAAAGTTTCACTATCAATTCACAGTCAAAGAATTTGGGGCCTATCTAGCTCAAGCATATTGTGTAGACATATTTCAGAGTGTGTGGAGCTTAATAAAACATCATACAAGGAATTTTGGTCCAATGAATCTTCCTTGGAGATCCACAAGATGTTTGAATTATCTTTTTATGTTTTAAGGCCAACCTACATGCTTGATCATTCATTGGGTTTTGTAAGCCCTTGAGGTCAATGCAGACCATTTTTAGAGTTGGAGAATCATATTTAAGATCATTTGTAATTCATAGAAGGAAATAGTTTAGTAGTAGATAGATAAGATTCAAGTAGTTAGATTTGGCTACCTAATAAGGCCTAAGAGCCAATTGTAATTTATGCAATGCCCTTGCGGTAGGCTTGCGAGCCCTAATCATTCAACATATGAGGCATATGATGCATGTAAGATTTCAAATTGTTGAATCAATAAATATCTATGTTTGTTGAGAATTTCTTGTGTTATTTCCATTTTGTTGAATCTAAGTTGCATGGTTGGACAGTTCCTTTCTGAACCCTCCATCCATGACTACACCAAGTGGTATCAAAGCGAGTTTGTCAGTCCTAAATGCATTCCTTGTGGTGAATAGATCACTGACTTAAGCTAGACTACATGTGTTTTTGATAGATCGTTGACTGTGAAGCAATTGAAACTGCTATAGCTAGATCACCAAATGGAGGTAGTTGCACCGGATCCAAGGGAACATATGTCACCAAGGAGAGCACCTAGTATGACCAATGTTTCCAGAATAATGGATGAAATGCTAGAGATGATGCAAGCAATGATATTTTGATTGTATGTTGTAGAAGAAGATAGAAGAAGAGGTCTAAACCCTAAGCATGTGGATGAAAGTTATGATGAGTTAGATCATGTTGCAAATAAAATTGAAGAAAACCTAGAAGAAGAAGAAGAATTAGATCAAGTTAAGATGTTGAAAGCTATTTCCAAAATTGGTAGGTGACCTAGGATTGAAATTCAAAATTACTCAAGAAATTTAAATCCTGAGGAGTTGATTGACTGGATCAATGATATGGAAGAATAATTTGAATATGAAGGCATTGAAGATTCAAAAAGAGTGGAATTTGCAAAAACTAAGTTGAAAGGACATGCCACTATTTGGTGGAAATAAGTCCAATTGGATAGTAACAAAAGAGGAAAAGAAAATATCATAAAGTGGGATAGAATGGTGACAAAGTTGAAGAATCAATTCATATTGTTGATTATGAGCTTGAATTTTTTAAAAGATTACAGAACCTGAGACAAAAGGATAAATCTATGAAATAGTATACTAAATAATTCTACAAGATGATCATCAAAACTAAACATAGTGAAGCAAACAAAGAAAAGGTTGTGTGGTACATCAATGGACTGAGAACAAATATCCAAGAAGAATTGAGCCTGGTGAAGATGAAAATAGTTGATGAAGCATATCAATTTGCACTAAAAGTGGAGGAGAAGCTAAACAAGACTTTTGAACAAAGACAAAGAAGTGAAAGAGAAAGATTCTAGAGGAGTGGATCACAATCCAAAAAAAGAATGTCTTATGCAGAGCAAGACAAGGATGGAAAACCCTACCACAGTGAAGAAAAGGATTGTAATTCATACCGCAAAGGAAGAGAAGACAGAAATTCTACTGCAATGACAAAGGAGGTCATAATTCTTCCCATAGTGAAGGATGTAGGAGATATTAAGGAATATCTGAGAAGAGACCTTTAGAGGAACCTGTTTCAAGTGTGGAGTTCAAGGACATAGAGCATTTGAATGTCAAGGAAGCACTGGCAAGAGAACTGAGCATACTAGAAGAACAACATATGTGGAAGAACTTGTTGAATCCCCTAATTTAGTTTGGATACCAAAGAAAGGTGAGTCATTGGTAATGAGGATATCTTTGATGCATGAAGAAGTGACTGAGGAACCACCACAAAGGAAGAGTTTGTTTAAGACAAGATGTAAGTCCAGAGGAAAGGTATGTAAAGTTATCATTGACAGTGGTAGCATTGATAATCTAGTTTTAGAAGAGATGGTAACCAAATTGAATTTGAAGAGACTAAAACATCCAAACCCCTCTAAGATAGCATGGATTCAAGATGAACATGAGAGATTGGTGAATGAGCAATTTTTGGTGAAATTTCATATAGGATCATATCATGATGAAGTGGTGTGTGATATTATGCCTATGGATGCATGTCATTTACTATTAGGAAGACCATGGCAATATGATAGGAAGGAAACTCATGATGGAAGAAATAGTACCCATATTGTGACTACAAATGGTAAAATAACCATATTGATACCTTTGGAGGAAGAGGATAAGAAGGAAGTCTATGGCATGACTAGACTATGTTTGGTAGATGGAAGAAATTTTCTAGATGGATTGAGACATGAGAACATACATTTTGCATCGATTCCAAAGAAGAGTGATAATCTAGAGATAGAGAATCCTATCATAGAGAGTGAGGAAGTAGTAGAGCTATTGGTAGAATATGAAGACCTCATATCACAGAATGTACCAGATGGTCTACCACCAGTTCAAAGCATCAATCATCATATAGATCTAATACCTAGAGATTTTTTTCCAAACAAAGTGGCACATAGGATGACACCTACAGAGAATGTGGAGTTGAACCGATAGATACAAGAGTTGTTGAAGAAGGGATTGATCAAAGAAATATTAAGTCCATGTGTGTTACCCACTATACTTTTACCAAAGAAGGATGAAGAATGGAGGATGTGTATAGATTCAAGAGAAATAAATAGGATCATAGTCAAGTATAGATTCCCATTTCTAAGGATGGATGACATTATGGATTGTTTGAGTGTGGAAAAATATTTCACAAAGATTGATCTAAAGAGTGGATACCATCAAACTAGGATCAAAGAAGGAGTTGAATGGAAAACTACATTTAATACTAATGAAGGATTGTATGAGTGGTTAGTAATGCCTTTTGGATTGACCAATACACCTAGCACTTTCATGAGGCTGATGAATCAAGTACTGAAGAAATTCTTGGGTAAGTTTATTATTATTTACTGGGATGATATTTTAATTTTCAATAAGACTAGAGAAGAACACTTGTGGACATCAAATAAGTGTTGCAGAGGTTGAGGGAAGAAAATTTGTTGATAAATGTCAATAATTGTGGCTTTATGAAGATAGAGTTATTGTATTTTGGTTTTGTCACTTTGTTGAAGGATTGAAGATGGACCTTGAGAAGGTTAGAGTAGTTGTTTAGTGGCCTACACTAGAAAACATTAGAGAGGTTAGATCATTTCATGCATTGGAAAGTTTCTACCACAAGTTCATTGGGAGCTTTAGTAGCATTTACACACCTATGATAGAAAAAATGAGAGGCGATAGGAAAGATTTTAAGTGGACCTCCAGATCACAATGAAGTTTTGAATTGTTGAAGCAAAAGGCGACAGAGTAGCCAATGTTAACATTGCCTAATTTTGATAAAGTATTTCAAGTTGATTGTGATGCTAGTGGGAATGTAATAGAAGTAGTATTAAGTCAAGAAGGGAAATCAATAGCTTATTTCAATGAGAAGTTGAATGATTCCAGAAGAAGATATCTAGTTTATGATCAGAAATTATATGCCATAGTCCAAGCCTTGAAGAAGTGGAAACATTATTTGTTGCCTAAAGAGTTTTTGTTGTATACTGATCATCAAGCTTTGCATTATTTGAACAATCAATAGAAGTTAAATCAAAGAAATATGAGATGGGGTGAGTTCTGATAGAGTTATACATTTGTGTTGAAGCATAGGAGTGGCAAGTCAAACAAAGTTGCAAATGCAATGACCCGGAGAAATAATTTAATGACAGAGATTATAATAGAAGTATTGGGTTTTGAAGAACTGAAGCACATGTATAAGGATGATCCAGACTTTTCTAAAGCATGGAAAGCATGTAAGGAACCAGTAGTAACAAATAGAATCCATTGGTTGGATTATTTCATTTAGGAAGATATGTTGTTCAGGGGAAATCAGTTGTGTATTCCAAGGAGTCCAATGAGGGAAAATTTGATAAAGGAGAAGCATAGTGAAGGACTAGCAAGACATTTTGGAGTGGATAAGATAGTAGCTTGGGTGAGTGAACACTATTTTTGGTCGCAGATATATAGGGATTTCAAGAATTATGTTCAAAGTTGCAAAAATTTGTCAAGTAGAAAAAGGGAATAGTCAAAGTATTGGATTGTATAAACCTTTGATAGTACAAGAGAGACCTTGGGAAGATATAAGCATGGATTTTATATTGGGATTTCCAAGAACATGATTCTATCATGGTAGTAGTAAATAGATTTTCTAAGATGGTACATTTCATTCCCTGTAAGAAGACTAATGATGTTGTGCATGTTGTTGACCCATTTTCAAGGAGATTGTGAGATTGCATGGATTACCTAAGAGTATAGTTTCCAACAAAGATACCAAGTTCATTGGATAATTTTGGAGGACACTATGGAAGAAGATGAAGACATATTTGAAGTTTAGTTCAGCATATCACCCACAAACAGATGGACAAAAAAAAGTAGGAAACATAATTTTAGGTAACTTGTTGAGATATTTGGTTGGAGATAAGGTAGGAAATTGGGACATAGTTCTACCACAAGTAGAGTTCGCATATAAAATTTTGGTTAATCATAGTATAGGGAAGACACCATTTGAGATAATGACTGAAATACATCCCAAAGGAGTTGTGGAGCTCAAAGACATCAGTATGGAGAATAAAAGGAGTGAAAAATTAGAGGAGTTTGTAGGATTCATGAAAACATTGCATAGTCAAGTCTGGAAACACTTGGAGGATATGAACCATAAATATAAGGATAAGGCAAATAAAAAATGAGACATAAGGAATTTTTTGTTGGAGATGAATTTATGGTTTATCTCATGAAGGAAATATTTCCAATAGGATCATATAATAAGCTGAAGATGAGGAAGTTTGGACCATGTAAGAGTCTCAAAAAAATTGATTTCGAAAATGCATATGAAGTAGTGTTATCAAAAACACTTGGTGTACAACCTATTTTCAATGTTACATGCATATATGATTATCTTGAAGGATAGTGAAGTGGCAGTAGCAATGAAGTTGATTTGAAGGAGTAGATACCACATCAACCACTGGAGGAGATTGAGCAGATTTTGGATACCAGAACTGGGAGGAGCACTAGGAACAAGCAATACAAAGAATATTTGGTAAAGTGGAAAGGCATACCAGTGGAGGATTCATCATGGATTTATCAGGCTGAGGTGGACCACTTTGGTTTTCCTCTAGCCCCTAGAAAGTGAGGGACTCACTTTTCTTCCAACCCAAGGTGTTTGATGCAAAAGCATCCCTAGTTGTAAAGTAATCTAGTATCAACTAAAAATAATTATTTTCTTGCATTTCATTCTATAGTTGTCTTAGTAGTTTATTTTGTATTTTACCACATTGTCATTTCTCAACTCACAGGGCAAGATATAGCATCTACACAAGGTCATCTACATCATATCTAGATTTCAAATCATTTGCATTTGTTTACAAAAAGTTATCACTCTTAGAGTTTCACTGTCAATTCATAGTTAGAGCATTTGGGGCCTATCTAGCCCAAGCATATTGTGCATACCTATTTTGAATTGTGAAAAGCTTAATGGAACATCATACAAAGCATTTTGGTTCCAAGGGATCTTCCTTGGAGATTTGCAAGATGTTTGGATTATATATTCATCTTTTAAGGTCAACCTACATGCTTGATCATTCATAGGGTTTGTAAGCCCTTAAGGTCAACACAGACTATTATTAGAGATGGAGAATCATATTTAAGATATTTTATAATCTATGGGAAGGTGGTAGTTCAGTAGTAGATAGATGAGATTCAAGTAGTTAGATCTAGCTACCTAATAAGGCCTAAGAGCTAATTGTAATATCTATAATGTCTTTGCAGAAAACTTGTGAGCCCTAATCATTATGCATATTAGCCACATGATGCATGTAAGATTTCCAATTTTTGAATCAATAAAGATCTATATTTGCTAAGCATTTCTTGTGCTATTTCTGTTGTGTTGACTCTAAGTTGCACGGTTGGATAGTCCCCTTTCGAACCCTCCATCTGTGACTGCACCATGTTGCTTGGGAGTTTTGTTGCCTCCCCAGAGATTCTGGTGGGTTTTCCTTTTTTCCACTCAAAGGCAAGGGACTACTCTTTTTGTCAAGTGGATCATTCATTTCCTCACTGGTAATGAGGCCTAGAAGATTCTCTTCACACATTATATCTCTACGAGATATCCTACTCACAAACCCTCTAGAAAATGGATTGGGTTCCATACCCTTCTCATTATGAAGGAGCCTATTTAGATTGTGGGCACTTTTATTGCAAAAATCATTTGGTGTGCCTAGGAGGCTATTAAGCCTTAGATCCAATGGAATGACTCATGGTTTAGAGTTGGATTATCTTTCAATTAGCAAAATGTCTAGTGGTCTCCTTTATTTACTAATATGGCTCACCCTCTAGCCAAGTTGCCTTGGCTTAAGGCTCTCATATTTCATAAAAAAGGTATCCAGTCTCCTTGAGACTTGTTTTCTATACCCACAATGAGTCTAATGATGTGGGGAGACTTTAAATCCAAGTTTGGTTTATAGAATCATGACTAGGAAATTTTTGAAGGGCTAGTTAGTACCATTTTGGTTGATATACTTCATAAAGTTTGTATTGGTTATGCGAAGCCTTGGTGGAAGGATTGGAAGTGGAGTCCTAACACCCCATTTAGAAACTACAAGCCTCAGATTGGTTACTAGTGGATTTTTCCTTATTATCTAATGATTAACTGTTTGAACCAGAGGTGGAATCTTTAATCCCTAGTGTATGTTTAGCACCAGAGATTCTCTACTGTGTGGTCCACCATTGTTGAGTCCAAGCTTGCCCACTTTTCTTGGTGTATTATTTTCCAAGGCTTACTCATGGGGTATCGTCTCACCCATATGGGGGTCCATGACCCTCATTTCCTTTTATGTGGGCAACTTGAGTCTTTTAAACACCTCTTTTGGTTCTTCTCCAAAGCTCAACAGTTGTGGAATTAGATTCATGACTTCTTTTGGCCCTTTCATTCTAAGCCTTTCTCTTGGCATATGGTGTTGTAGGGAAAATTATCCCCTCTTCTCCAAAATTATACCTAGTTTTGGCACACTTTTAGGGTGTAAATCCTCTTTAGTATTTGGAAAGATAAAAATTCCTACATTTTTGCTCATTTCCAGATTGATAAACATGTTTCACTTTATTCTAAAGCTATTATATGTTTTAATGTGATATTGCAAATTCAAGTGCAAGCTAACAAAGTTTCGCTTGAGATAGCTCACCTTCAAGAGCTCTTGTACCATTGGGGGAATGCACCCCATACCGTTGCTCATGTGTTGCCCTCTCCCACTTCCTCCTGAGGCCATTCGCCTTTGTGCGGTCGGTGACAGGGGAGGAGTGGCTCTTACCAAGGACTCTCAAGCTCACCTCCATTCTCAAGCCCCTCCTCGCAGTGGGTCACATGCTCATAGACATTCACCCTCCCCTCCTCCTTAGGCTAAGCTGGGGTGGACTTTTAGAGAAGCATTTGGAGGTGGTGGTGGTGGTTCTAGTTAGCCCTATGGTGGAGCTTCTGGTTGCCTGATCAACTCTTCCAAATGGTTTCCATGACTGGATTTGGTGATTTCTCCCACTTAATGAGAAGATAAAAATAAATATGATGATGGTTGGGATCCCTCTAATGTCACCCTAGACCCCATTGTTGTATGGGGTAAGCCAAATGACAAGGATTCACCACCCTCTATTGGCATTGCTATGGCATCTTAGTGACACTGTATATTATTGTTTTTATGCTTTATGCTTTATGGGTGTTGCCCACGTGACTTTCAAGGTGTGCCTTCTTACCACCAAATTTTTTTTGTGAATATGTGTATATTTATCTTTAATTAATAGATATGGACACTTATTCATCAAAAAAAAAAATCTTCTCCAAAGCTAAAGATATAATAGACATTCAATCCTATGATAGTGAAATAATCCTAGAGAAACTTGACCAATGGATATTGCAAATGGAAGTGTATTTTAGTCTTCAAAAACTTACCACATCAATAAATTAAGTTCTTGACTCTTGTGTATTACTGTGGTGCGAAAGCTATGCATTATTCTTGGAGAGTAACTTAAGGTAGCTTCTATATCCAAATAGTAGGAATTCAAAACATGACCCAAGAAGCAATTTTATCCCATTTGCCACATGAAGGATTTTATGATGTAGTAGCACTAATTTTGATGAAATAAAGGCCAAAGTGTTGAATACTGCACAAGTGAATTTCATAAAGAGAAATTCAATTAGGAAATAACATCATGGACAAGGACTTGTATTGGTGAAGTATATTGGAGGGATTTTTTTTAAAATAAGAGACTTGTAATTATGAAAAAAGATAAGTTATTAACAAAGTATTGACCCAAGCACACTATCTTGAACTTATCAAGAAATTCAAAAGTTACAAAATAAGGAAAAATAGGAACAATAATAAGGTAAATGAAAGAATAAGGATAAAGACCAAGGAAATTCCAATAATAAATCTAATACTTTAGTCAAAACAAGGATAAGTGGAAATAAATTTCAAGTTCCATTTATTTTTAAGAGAAGGATGTACATTTGGAAGAGAGGTGTTGGAAACTACACCTGGATGCTTACACTTTCATGGAGAAAGAAAAAGGATTTAAACTCAACTTTCATGAATGTAGGTAAGGAAATACATGTTGATTCTAACTTAGATACAATAGGATTTCATACATGTAGTGTAGAAGGATTCTTTCATAGAGTTCTAATTCCAAATAAAAGAAAAAAATCGTGAATTTGTTCCATGTTAAAATTTGAATTAGGGACAAGAAAGTGGATTCATTAGTTTGTTGGCACTCAAAATTATAATTTGTAGTTCTCAAGGATATGCGTCAAATTCTAAACCTAGGAACAAGGTCAATTCAAATAGACTAGGTTGGACTCATAATCAAACTATAATTAATTTGAGCCAATTGACAAGAGTGAGAAACTCTTCTACACTTTTTCCTTTGATAGTTCAATGAGGGTGTTCCTAAAAAAATTTACAATATAACAAAAAAGATAAAAAATAATATGACCACACATCTTAGTCATACCTCATGCATAAGGATATAATAAAGATTTTCACTAAATATCCCTTATATTAATTTATTCTTTATACCATAAATATCTAAACAAAAGATTATTATCAAATTATAATGTAACTAAATGTGCAAAACCAAGTTAATATCCCTAAATTGTCACATCATTTACACTTCATTTGTAACCTATGAAAACTTAGAATCATGTCTCTCTAAAGATAATTTTTTGATGAGGAAAAGAGGGTTTTGAAGGGACCCAAAACCATTTACAAGGAAAAGATGTTTCAAGAAAAATAATCAGCAAGCCAAACCGCAACCCAACAATAGCAACCAAAAATAGATATTCAAATAAAACCATTCTACAATAAAAAGGTTTTGAAGGGACCTTAAACCCTACACAACCAAATTTTGACAAGGACTGAAAACCTTAAGAGATTAACAAACAACTACCTGAAAGAGACAGAAAACAAAGGCAACAAGACTCCCCATCAGAACATAGGAGCCCGACAATCCACCAACCCTCCATAAAAAGTAGACAAGGGAAGGCACCTAAAAAAATCAAAAAGTCAGCATCCTTGTAGCACACGCTCATCCAGTATGAGGAAACCAACTCATCCTCCACCTCTAAAGGATATAGCTCCCCCCTATTGGATAGGATATCACGATTTGCTACACTAACACATCCTGAAATCTCCAAACCCCTCAACCTCCACCTCCATAGGAGAAGCGACCACCTCAATAGGATCAAAAAATGAGGGAATTATAAACCTTCACCTTCCATTTCCAACTCAAAAGGAAAATAACCCACCTCCATAGGGTCTAAGGAGAAAGCCAACACAACAACCAAATAAGCAACCGTAGCATCCTTTGGTAACCTCTTAGCCATTAGTAAAAAACAAAAAAGCTTATGAGCTTTCAAAATAAGAAAAGGTATAAGCTCAGACCACAAGTGACCTTCAGTCACCAACACAAAAAACTTGGAGCCTCCAATCCTATAACAGCAAACCAGATCTAGGACTTGAGAAAAATCCCATCGAGCTAGAGAAGAAGGACAAAACTCCCCTAAGTTATGAAACCCCACCAACAGAGGGCACACAACACACAAGAGAAGGAAATGGAGACTTCCACCACACCCAACACCTCATCAAAGGCAAACTTCCCAACAAGAAAAAGGTTGAACTGAGAGGAACACTTGCCCCCGGAGCCACACACCCAAAACCTGCGTAGCAACAAGAACAATGGCCGAGTGCATGGCCGAGCAAAGTGGCCCTCCCACCCACAACCGCGACCCGACAAGCAGCTTGACAGAGTCAGCCAAGACGAGAAAACTACATGCCAACCTGAGCAAGCGAGGGTGACCCTCACAGCAAGGCTAACCATAGGTGTAGACTCTTTAAAAAAGAATTAGCAAAGTAGGTATTAATGAAATAATTCAAATCGGTGGAAATTAGTTATAAAAATGTATAGATAATATGGGATGTATCCATTATAAGCATGATTAGTATGCCAAAAGAGGATACGTTCCTTAAACCTATTGAGAAATGAAATTGAGATCCTGATAAAAGACACACATCTATAAATCTAAGCAAGACATAGGTATGGAATCAACTAAGAAAATAACTAGAACCACATTTAAGATCACATAAATTTAGTTAAAATTTCACCTGAAATACAATTCTAAGAATAAAACTTTTACATGTGTAGTTTAAAATTACTTTACATTCTATAAATTCCCGCAGTATAAGTTACACACTCATTTTAGTTTCCACCATGTAGCATGTTTTAGGTCCAATTTAACCTATTAGTTAGCCCTACTCCCCCTCAAAAGTTTCAAATTGTATTAAAATTATTATTATGTCGAATCTTAAGTTCCTCTCATTATCCTCCATTTTCTCGTGTTTCAATCATAGTTTATATAATCTTAACTCTATAACTCTAGTGCACCCATATTCTTATGAACTATATATCTATATATATTTGGTATTAGTTATTATTATTAGTTGGGTGCATATGCTTTGGAAGTCCTCATAGGTAAAATTAAATAAATATGTGGATGCATATGCTTTGTAAGGAGCATCACACTAGTTAGTTGGAATAAAATATTTATGCATGCCATGTATGAGATAGTGATTGTCATCCCTAGTTTCTCTTTACAGGTGTGATAACTTCCTAAGTGGAGGGTATTTTGGATATTTGTAATTGTAGTGTAATATCTATTTGAAGGTTTTCCCCTCAAAGTGGCACTTTGAGAGATAATATAGAGCATTATATTTCTCACTATTCTATTTATATATGTGTGTATTGACAATCCTCTTATAGTTTCATTATGTGTAAAGTGATACTAGAGTTCCCTATAAGGCCACTTTTGCAAGTGAAATTTCCAATTTAGGGATTTCACAAATATCCTACCATATGCTCTCTCACTTCACCCTCTAAGGATTTTCGAGATCAAAAAATGGTTTTTAGTGATAGTGGTGCTAAATCTCTTTCTTGAGTCATGCATTTCTAGTTTTAGAATAAAAATAGGAAACAACATCAAATTTAAGGTTCTATTCTAAATCAAGAAATACCTCAAGTAGAGTTAATGGAGGCAAAAATATAATGGATTGTAACCATGGGGTGCCTAAGATTACATCAATATCTCCCAAATTTACAACGTAGAAATCTTCTTTGATGGGGTGCTTTCCTAAGGTTATGTCCAATTGTGAAATTTTCCTATTGCAAGGGGAGGTAGGCCCATTGGCTAAGGCTACTTTAAAACCTTCAAAATATTTGGTTTCTATTTTCATCTTTGCAACCAAGTTTTCATCAATGAAATTATGAGTTGTCCCACTATCTACAAGGGCGATTACTTTTTGTCGGGTTAGAATACTTCTAATTCGAAAGGGATGGTGTTTGGATGCTTTTGAGATGGCAACTAAGGTTCCATGTTCTTCTTCATCACACAGTCTTCTTTTGCTTGGGATTTCTTCTCTTCTTCCCTTTCTTCATCGCTATATAATGCCTCTATATTTTGTGCTTGAATTTTCCTTGCACACACGTGTCTCGGCTCCCACTTCTCCTTGCATCTAAAGCATATTTTTTCCTTTTTGAGGTCATTTCATTGTCTTTTAAGTTCATCTTGATTGCAAACATTACCATGCTCCCATTTTTCCTTACAATGGTAGCATAGATTTCTTCTTCAAAGCTCTTCACGTTCGCTTTTAGAAGGAAATCCCCTCTTATGCCAATTCTTAGAATATAAGGAGGTTTGGTATGTGTGTCTGATGATAAATTCGTTGAGTAGGTTTTGTCTTTTGATGATGTGGATTATTATCTTAATGCAGTTTGGATTGCATCTCCTACCGTTGTAGGTTTATGAGCACTTACTACGCCTCAAATTCCCTTTTACAAATAAGTATGTGAGTCTACTTTGGGAAACTTTTGGTACCATGACTAAAAATTTTTGGAATTTAGTGGCATAATCCTCCACAGTTTCATGTTTTAGTTGTGTTCTTTAAAATACCATTCGGGGTTCTTTTGGTCAAATATTGTAATAAGTTTTTGAGTGAGCTCATCATAGGTTGTTATGTGTTGGTGGTCTTGGGCAACAAGGCCATGATGCCACCAATCATTGGCAGTTCCCTCCAAATGTAGAATGGCAAATTTAATGGTGTCTTCTTCCATCATGGGACTAAGTGATATATGTGTCCATATTTTGCACCCATGAACATGTTGTGATTTTTGACGATCCATCATAGTTGGGTAGTCATATTACTTACCCTTTGTCTTAAATCTTTGTTGGGTAGTCTCCTTTCTCTTTACAAGTAGTTCAGAATATTGCATCACAATATGCCTCAAATGAGATATCTATCTTAATTTTGGGGTCTAGCCTCGAGTAGGCCGCATCATATTCATCAAAATTATTAATTTGTGTATCGATTTCTTCTTCCTTTGTTGTTGGCCCTCCCCCAAGTAGGAATGAGGGTCTTGCTGCCCTGGGTGTTGCTATCCTTGAAAGGTTAGAGTTGGCATCCCTCCCATTGGTTTGGTTAGGTTGTGAGTTATTATTGTTCATGTTTTGAATGGTTTAAAGAAATAATTGTGTCATTCTCCCATTTTGCTCCATGAGAGTTTGAGTTGTTTACTCCCTGAATGTTCTTAATTCATTTCCCATTTTTTCCCTCATTGTGTTGTTTTGTGTAGAGTTACTAGTGGCTGCAAGTTTCTTCTTTTCCCTCTCCAAGGATCTTTGGGCTCTTTGGCTAAGTTGCATGCACTAGCTTCCATTCCTCAGGCTAGCGGGAATGATGCTCTGATACCAATTGTAATGTCCCCTTTTGGGTATACTTTGGATTTTGCCCTAAAATCACAATTTCAATGAAAAAGTAAGAAGCATATCTTATTAAATTACAACTTACTAATAGATCTAGTTTTAATCGTGCAACAAGGTTAGTCACTATTATAATTCATAAACAATTAGCTTGACCATTTGTACTGTTTGCAACATCCTTAAATTATTTAGCATGTACATAAGGTTCATTGATCTTAAAACAGATGAGTAACTATCAACACGAATTTGAGGTTATTATCCACTCCAGTAATCAGCCTTTGGGAAGTTTGGAGATGAAGTTGCAATAGGGTGCTCAGAGTATTTCTTCTTTCTAAGCCCAAGGGCGGATAGGCAACCCCCTTGGCCCAATAATGGCAGACACTTCAGTCATCCATTAGGGGTGGTCTATGTAACATGAAATCTCCCTCCTTCTAATCCCAAGGGTGAATAGGAAACCCCCCTGGCCCACCATCAACAGACACTTCAGTCATCCATTAGGGTTGGTCTACTTAGAAATTTCGTAATGGCTATTCCCCTTGTGCTTCTCTCTCCCCTTCCCATGCTTAATTGTAGGGGTATAAAGAACTTATAAATGGACTAATAATTTAGTTTGAATTGCAGTTCTTATTAAGCTCTATATGAAATGCATGGAATTAATGTATTTAAAGCGTAGACATCAAATAACATACCACAGTATTTATGAAACTATGTTACTGCTATAATCGCAATATGCATATATAACTTATTAGTGTAGAAGACTTATTCACATCTACTATAGTTTGTAGATGTTAATCTGTATATATCTCTCCACAATCATTCGATGTTGGTCATGTTTGGGATCACATCTCTTATATATCCTTATGGTGGAACAAACACAACCATCCAATATGGACTCCTTCGCTAAAGGGTACGTCCCTTGTTCTTCTTCCATTCTGTTTGCTACTTTATTTGCATCGTTTTATTAGATGGAACGCTTCCTTTCTAGATAGTCGGCTTGTTTAATCATCCATTAATCTTCATTTGATCGCTACCTTCTTCTTTATAATATAATCGCTATTATTATATAATTTGGTTTGTTTGCCAAGTGGCGTGACTTTAGAAGCATTGATTATGCTAGGTCGATATTCATATTGCTACGATGAGGAAAAGGTGGGAGCATGACACAATATTGTTCATTATTTAACCATTTTTGTCATGCCCAAGTGAAAGGGGGAATGCCATGCAGTCCACGAATGACCATTACATTAGGTAAAGAATGGAAAAGTAGCGCATGGAAATCTTTGCCTATACTCAATTTTTCTATCATCACACTCCAAAGTCATCACCATCCTCAACAACATCCAATAGAGATACAATCTACAACATGCCATTGCATATGCAAGCCACCCACATGTTCAAGAAGTTCATAACTCTAAAGGAACATCTTAATTCTCAATAATGAAATACAAGGATCCTACGATATCCCATGGCACATGTGTGTTGTGGCAATATGCATTCTTCTTATGTACAGAGTGACAATAAGCATTAGCTTCTATAGATACTCTTTTGTAAAATTTTGGCCCTTGAGAATACAACCTTCAAATTTTTCAAAATTGGATAATATATGTGTGTGCATATGGGTACATAGCACACACTAGTGTGTGGGTGTGTATACACAAACTAGTGTTACAAGAATCACCAAGACTCGCCTAGACTTAGTGAGTGTCAAGGAAAGTGGAACCAAACGAGTTTGGAAAACTAGGTAGCTGATGAATCACCAAACTCGTTGAGTCCACTAGACACACTAGACTAGCCGAGTCTAGGAAAGTTCCGATGGGGAGACTCGGTAGTGGCTTAGTGGAAGAAAAAGTGAAAAATAAAACAAAGAAAAAAGCAATTCATCTAATTTTTATCTTATATTTGTCTCTTACACCATAAAAGCAACTTCATTTAACTTTCAAGTTAAAAGGAGAAGGAAAAAAAAAAGTTTTGAGCCAAAATTGGATTTCATTGAAGGGAAATCAACATGGAGATTGAGCAAAAATCAATGGTTGAATCACATTTGGGCAGGTTTGTAGCTACTTTTGGAGCATGTAGAGGAGTCTATAAAGGATTGAAAATAGCTTAACATTAATTTCAAACAAGATTTAAGAGGTATGTTTGTATTTTGAAGGATTTTTTTAAATTTTTTTACCAACATTTTATTTTCTCTTTTACATTTCTTCTTTTTTTGTTCTATTTTGTTTTAGTGGACTGAAGAACAAACCCTAGGTGTGTTTTATTATTTTGTTTAACAAACCCTAGGTGATTTTGTAAAATAAATTAGTTTTATAGTTGCAAACCCTAGGATTTTTTATTTTAGTTTAATTATAAACCATAAATGTTATTTTCTTTTATTTATATGTTATAATATTCTTTAAATTTGTAAATTGTCTTTATCACAATGTCTTGAACTCTAGTTAGAAGGGACCCTTGTTGGAAACATGTCATTGTACCCTTGGGAAAAAGAAAAGAGAGGTAACTTGTTTTCATTGCAAAACAACTATGTTTGAGAGAGGCATTAACAAATTGAAATGCCATATTGCACATATACCAAGTTGAGATGTTAATCAATGCCTAAAAATGCCCACTGAGGTTGTGTATGAAATGCAAGTTCAATTAAAAATCTTTGGGAAACAAAAATAACTAAAAAATAGACAAACAAAGGAGATGGTAGCCATTGGTGGAATTGGAGAATCTTCTTCTTCCATTCCTCCATTTCATCCACCAACTGTTAGTGGCAGTGGCAGTGGCAGTGGCAGTAGCAATGTTAGCACTAGGCCTAGAGTTCATGCATCTAGGTTAGATTTATATATTTTGTCACGCACTACTCCAGGTTCCCAACCATCACTTGAAAGCATGAGTTGGAATAAAAATAAACATGATGCAACTAAAAGTGCAATTGGAAACATTTGGTTCTATTGCAACATTCCATTCCATGATGCCTATTATTTTATTTTTTAACATATAACTTGACTCTGTCTCTTGAATTTTTGTATTTAGAGGTATGTCGCGTTCAAATTTAAACTTTCCATTTTACAATACTTATTTTATTTTATTTATTTGTTTTATGTCTCATTGGTAAAACATGGTTGATGCCATTGCCCCTAATGATGAGAAGATAAAGGGCCCCATTTTGTCACAAAAAGTGGCTGATGTGAAAGCCACAATAAAGGAGCAATGATAAATATGAAGGAAGAAGGGTTGCACCATCACGACTGATGGTTGGACATTTAGAAGAAATATAACATTTCTCAATTTTCTTGTTTCTTCCTCAAGTGATTGTACTTACTAAAATGCATTGATTTAGTGATTAAGATTTTTAATTTATGCTTTATTAAATCATTGATTTTGTTTCTTTCCCAAGTAGCATAATGTTCATCAAATCTATTGATGCATCAAGGAACACCAAAAATGTTAAATTCATTTGTGAAGCTTTTTCGAGGGATTCTTGGCTGAGTTGGGTGAGGAGAATGTGGTGCGAGTAGTTATAAATAATGCATCAAATTATGTTGTTGTAGGTAGACTACTAATGAATAGGCACCCATCATTATTTTGGACTCCTTGTGCTACTCATTACCTTCACCTCATATTGGAGGATCTTGGAAATATTGCATGGTTCAAAGCATGTGTGGAGATAACAAAAAATATTCATAAATTCATAGACAATCACAAATGGGTCCTCAATCTAATGAGGCAATTCACAAGGCAAAAGGAGTTCACTCATCCTCAAATAACCTGGTTTGCAACCAATTTCATCACATTGCAATCCTTGCTTCAATCAAAGGGATCTTTCAAGCGTATGCTAGTTAGTGAGGAGTGGACTTCCTCATCATATGCTAAGACCCATGTAGAGGATGGTGTGAAAATTTGGATTTTTGATGAGCAAGTCTTTTGGGTACCAACTCCAGAGATCGTACAGGTAAATGTAATTCTACATTATATTTTTATTCTTATTTTTATTTTATTTTCTTATTTTTGTTGGCATTCATGCTAATGTTTCACAATAATTGCAATTCACAGAGCCCTTAGTGGTTCTTCTACGAGTTGTTGATGGGGAGAGCTAGCAATGAGCTACACATATGAGGGCATGGATAGAGCTAAGGAGGTCATTAGATCTTTTATGTGTAAGTTGAAGATAAATATGGTCCCATTTGGGAAATCATTGATAGATGATGGCACCTCCAGCTCCACAAGCCCTTACATGTAGTTGCTTATTTCTTCAATCCAACTTTCCAATTCTTCCATAATTTCAAGCTAATTGAGAGGGTTTTGAGTGGACTCTACACATTCATAGAGTGGATGATGCTTGAATTTAATGTTAGAACACAAATAGTCACCCAGATTGAGATTTGTATACTTGCACAAGGAGATCTCTTTGCACAAGATATATGCAAGGCAACTCAATTGACATTGCAACCAAGTAAAAATATATTAGGGGCATAATTTTTAAAAAAAATCTTTTTTATATTATTATTAAATATTGAAACTTACAGTTGGACAATGAGATGATTTTTTTCTTTTTCTCATCTTAGATACATGGTGGGAAATATTTGGTGCTAAAGTACCAAATCTTTAGAGGATTGCAATTCGAGTATTGAGCCAAACACTCCAAGAAGCACAATAGACTATCAATGCAGAGATTGAATGATCTAGTTTACATTCATTACAAGTTTTTCCTTTGCCACAAGCATATTTTGATTAATGACTTATCTTCCATCACACTAGAGGAGGTTGATCCACAATCAAATTGGATCATTGAAGCTGAGGATCCTATCTTTAGTGATGAGGACCTTGATTGGGTTGACCAAGTGGATAGAGAGGCAAAGGCAGTAGTTATGGCAAGAGAGGATAGAGCACTAGCAAATACCTTGGATTTTGGTGTGGGTGTCATTGAGACAAGCAGATATCATGACTACATCATCATTCAAGACCTATCTTAAACACCCCAATAGAAGGGTTGAGTGATGTAGGCTCCTCTGAGCCATAGACTTCTAACTTTTGTTTTGATATTTGTTTAAAACTTTTGATGTCGTGGATTTCATATTCCATGAGTATTGTATATGTATACGTCTAAAAATGGTCATGATTAAGTTTGTTAATTAATTAAATATCATTTATTTAATTAATTCTCTCAAAGTCATCTACATATAAAGAAATTTAATTATTTATTTATATCGTTCATTTTTCTAATTCTTCTACCTTAATTAAATAAATAACTTTATTTAATTATTGGCATTTCTCATATTCTTCTTAATTAAATTAAATAAATTTTCATAATTTATTTATATTTGATTATCACATCATTCCAAAGTTTGAATATTTAAATATTCAAATAATGGAATATTCCCTTCATCCCATAATAAATTAAATATTAAATATTTTATTTAATATTTTCCTCACTCTAATTTCATTTCTAAACATAATTAAATATAATTTATTTAATTATGCGAGTTTCCATTTTCGTCTCCACTTCCAAATTAAAAAAAAATAATTTATTTAATTTTAAC
>VDFB02086724.1:0-77479 GCA_007258455.2 Sequoia sempervirens | reverse complement strand
GTCAAATATACCTATTTACTTTGGAATTATTTTATTTTACTTACATTTTTTACTTTATTTTGACAAAGATTTATTTTTATCTTTTTATAAATTATTTTCTTGGTTAGATTTTTATTTATTTCATTTATTTAAATATATTGTTTTCTTATTTTTATTTTTTTCATTTTTATTTTATTTTTTATATTTTTTAACATATAATATATTAATTTATAATTAGGTTTTAATTTTTTATAGTATGGATAATTGTATATTTTTAGTTTTATAAAACCAACAAATTATTTACTATTTTATAATTATTACATTTTTATAATTTTAAATAAATATAATGTTTTAAATATTGTACCAAATATTTATGATATTCATTAGTTAAATAAAATTATCTTTTAATTTTAACTAGTTATTTTCAACTTTACTTGTAACCATGTTGCAAAGTAATTATAATAATCAATATTTGTTATGTTCAACTAATTGTTGAAATTTGAGGTAATTATGTAGCTTAATACTTTTCAAAACTATGAGATTGTTGATCTAATTAAGTATTATTTGTTACAGATTCTTTGTGGATGATTATCTGGTTAGATTCATTTCACCATTTGTAGAATGAAGATAGAAGGTTGTAGAAGAATAAGACCTAAAGATTAGGAGTTACACAACATGTACCATGGAGAAACTCTTTCAAGAAAAAATTCCACCAAGAATCAATGTATTATTTAATCTCAGAATAAGATTACAATAATTTCAATCCTTGCTTGAGATGCTTCTTTTTCCTTCAACAAATCTTCTTCACAACCTGCAATAAAATCTGATGAAACTATCTTCAACTTGCTTGAGATAAATAGATAATAATCAGCCTTGTAAACTCCAAAGAGTTACAATTACAAAGCATGAAGCTTATCTCTCAAAAACCTATGCCTATTCTTTGCAAGTAGAGTTCTACTGTGAAGAACAATGTCAAAACAAGTCCTTCATCCATTTGTACGTCCCAAATTGAAGTCATAACTCAACATTGATTCTTAAGATATCTTCTGTTTATCCTCAGAGTTGGCTTTTACTCTCAAGAATGGGGCCCACTTAACTCAAATTTCTTTATAAAATATCTTATCATGCAAAAGTGTTAACCTAAGATGCAAACTTGTGCTCAAGCTAGGGTCTCAAGTCAATCTCTCAAGTAATTGAAACATATCTTTATCAATTCATGCAAACAAGATGCATGATCGATCATCCCCACTTATCCCAATGTATCTCCTCCTATTATCTCATTGGCAACTCAAGTCATCAAATATGCATTCCAAGTCAACTAAAGCCTCTAACTAGCATTCAACTAAACTAACTACATGCAACTAAAGATAACCTAAGCATAACTAAACTGAACTAAACTGAACTGATTTGAACTTCCACTTCACTTCCACTTACGTGAACTCTGAATCCTTAACTTTAGGATCTCTTTACATGCATCATGTATGTTCCTATTATTTAGGAACTCATATTGAATGCTCTCACATGTTCCTATCATTTAGAATTAATTACAAATGTCAATTAACATGATTATTTCATTCAAAATTAATCTCTTTCTAATCCTAGTGTTGGGGAACACTTTCCAAGGACCTAGGAGATACATGAAATAATGTTTAGAATTGCAATTAAATGACATCCTATTTCCAACACTAATTACCATCAATTATATGTTTAACATCCATAAATCAGTTAATCAATATAGAAAGTTGTATGACAAATTACTTGATCATCAACTATATTGTGAGGGTCTTAATGTCAAACTCAAAATGAATTAATCAAGCTATGAAAGCTCTTAACTAACAAATCATTTGCTCATCAATATTTAATAAACATGTGCTTGAATGAAAAAACTCAACTTCAACTATGTTAGTCGTAGTTGTGCCTAGTATGAATCGAACTTGAAATCAACATCAACCCTAACAAAAATAATCTCCATTGACCCAATAAAATTGTGATACATATGGCTTACAAGAATCTATTCATCTCAAACTATTATTTGGTCTACCTCTAAATTAATATACCATAACTTATTTGTCAACTAACCAACAAATACAATACTACAAAAATAAATGTGACCCCTAAATTAATATACCATAACTTGTCTATCACCAACCAACAAATACAATACTACAAAAATAAATACTCACCACTACATGACACTTTATAATAAAATAGACAAATACCATTTCCTTATGAATAGTTATTATTGTGTAGTTTCAATTCAAATTATTATTGAACATAATCCATAAAGAAACAGATAATAACAGTTACGTGCATATTGACAGCCAAAGATCCACAAACAACAAAGATTGGTCAATCTCTTCAACTATCAGAAGAAAGAGACTCCCAAAAGATGTAATGAACCCTAACTGTGCATCTATACATTATAATCAAAGGCAGATAATCATAACACGTAGTCACATGATTTGAATGAAATGGTTTATCCCTGTAGATTGAACACAACAAACAATTTCAAGCAACAAAAACAAAATCAAAGCCTAGGAAAACAGCTTTACTGAGCATCCGGCATACTTCAGCCTTAGCTTGGACGTAACATCGAATTGGAGGGTCAAATTAGCACAAGAGAAAATTACTTATTTCTCACGTTGATAACCAATTTTTTAAAGACCAAGTATTGTTTGCGAGCATGATGGTATTGTCGTCTTCAACTGCACCACTATAGATCTATGGATTAAAAGCACTGCAAAGAACAAGTAATGGTGAACAATTCCTTTTCTGGTTAGTTTTATGCTTAAAAATAAAAAATCGAAGGGTATCCATTCCATTAGACTCTACAATTTTACATAACGAAATTATGTGACTGCTTACTATTATTTTATGTAGCTTGGACAGTGTCTCCATTCCCAAGAAGTGTTATTTAATTATTTAATTATTTTCTAGAGACTTCTAGAAAGGGCCGAGTTGTCTAGATAATTATGTAATTAAATAATTGATTTCCTCTAGAGACTTCTAGAATCCAGCTAGTTAGGGTTGTTAGAGTCTATTTAATCTTAGCCATTGATTGAGATTAAATTATGGCCATTGGTTTTCCAATGAGAAAAAGGTATAAAAGGGGATCAATGGGCATTTGGAGAAACACAAGTAGATATATAGACTTGAGATGACTTGCAGTGTAGCAAGTAAATTTGCGAGAGCAAATAGTATTGCAGTGTTAGTAAGGGTAAAGGATAGCTGGGGATAGCAGTGAGAATTTCAAGAGGGAGAAATTGAGGGAATAATTTCGAGAAGAATATTGTCGCAGCTCACAAGAAGAGGCAAGCAGCTTTGTATTCCTTAATTTGCTGAAGTTTAATATAATTCCTCATCTGCAGTAGTGGTTTTCCCTTCGGGGTTTTTCCCAGCACAATTTGTCCAAAAATATTGTGTTCATTATTGTGAATGTTTTCTTCTCTATTCTTGTGAGTTTATTTGGTGAAGTTGCAGTTGTGTTATTTTTCAATATTTGCTGTGAATTAATTTTCAGAGTCAAATAATCTATGTATTAGATAGGAGATTAATAATCAATAACTGCAATAGAATTTTCACACTTACAGTAAGAACAAACTCTAAAACTAATACAATAAGTCATTGTGGTGGTGAGGAGCAAGCCTTACTACCTGCTTACAGCAGCAAACTCAACACTAAAACTAATACAATTAGTCATGGTGCTGACGAGGAACAAGCGTTAGTAATCGATCTTTTCGCTTCTGCAGAAAAGGGTAAGCTTTTTGATATTCTAAAACAGCTCTGATGAGATGTTTGAAAGAAAAGTCAGGCCAGAGAATCGGGGTAGCATAAAGCATGGAAAAGGAAGTTTGCCAGAGAAAAAAGTTGCTTAGCCTGGTCTCTCCAGAAGTCCTAATCAGAAGCTCTGGCTCTGGGAAATTCCACGTATACAAATGGCGCTCTATATCCTCTGCACTAATATGTTTTTCAGCTATATCCCTCATAGCGCCTTCAATAGCCCGGATGATCTCCTGGACCAGTATAAGGACCGCAGATATTCAGAACGGCCTCATCATTATCTCTAGAAAAAGCCATAACTCTATCTGCAGCTTCTCTTACATGCTGGGGAAAAAGGCTCACATCTCCTAAAATCTGCACACGAATGCCATACTGATTAACAATGGTTTATTTTTCAATGAGCATCTCCAGCTTCTCCTGCATCAAATTCATGAGCGTCTCAACTTCCTCCTTTGAGCGCTTGAAATTCTCAATACTGAAAGTGTAAACACTCACACATTTTATTCCCAATTCGTAACAGTCCCTGACCGTGTGCATCAGGCTCTTATATCCAAACTCATGTCCCTTCGATTTCTCCATATTCCTATTCGTTGCGTATCTCCGATTGCCATCGATTATGATGGCAACGTGCTGGGGAATAGAGCCCGCCGAAACAATCCATATTACAAAACGTCTGAATAGTTCGTATACTGCATTTGCAAGAAAGGCGGCGCTTTCCTGAAAGTATGAATTACTGAAGGACTTAATGGCTGCATATAGTGCCATCTTTGCTTGTCTGCAGCACTTTCTGTGTGTCAAAGAGATTATATAGAAATATATGGCCCAAAATTATAGGTGCAGGCCTATACCCACATATGTAGAGATCTATGTCAAGCCAAAATTTTCGGTGCAGTAAGTGGCCTTTCTCTGTTGGTATACTTGTCTAGTGATATGGTCGGCTGATTGACTAAAGATAAGAGTAGGATAATGCTATGGACTAATTTAGCGGCGCAAAAACCACTCAGACATGACAACTTAACCAAAGAAGTAGATTCTTCCACCAGCTACCACAGTTTAAGAAGTTATGGGAAGATGGAGGATTAAATGTGGTATGGCTTATGAGGATTTTTCATTTCATACTGTTTGTCTTGCGTTTCAACGTTATCAGCGTGAGGTGTCGGAGAAGATTAATGCGGCCACCGATCAGTCGTCCCTATTAAAAATGGAGAGTAGATTTTTCTATATATCACTTGAGGGATCTAATGATCCTTTAAAAAGATAAAATATATTAATAGATGTGTTCTTATGTAAGATATATGGATAGATATGTTCTTATGTACAGTCTTTATCTAATAAGATGTAGATAATAATGAAATAGGGTTTACATTTTTAATACTTTTTATATATTTTATTTTATCATACAAATCAATGAGAGGATATATTTTAATATGTTTAATGTAAGCATAAAATAATGAATATTTTAATATCTTTAACACATTTTGATTATATTTATAATTTGTAGCTTCAATCTTGTATTGTGCTTATCAATTTAATTATAAAATTTAAATTTTGTTTTGAACATCTATTTACAATTAATGGCTTCTTTCCATATTTTATTTCCACCATCTTCAACATTAATTTAGTTTTTCCTTTAAGTGTTAGGTTTATTCTTTTAGCTACTGCATTTAGTTGTGAAATATATGGAGATAAGAGTTGCCTCTTAATTCCTTTTGTTTGTAAAAGTTGATAAAATTATCCAAGGCATATCTTCCCCATTATTTGATCTTAGTATTATTTTATTTAAAAAAAACTCTCCAAACTTATCTATAATCAATTTTTTCTATGTTTTTTATTAGATAAGCAGCATTTACAGGGTGTTGTACCCTTCACACAGGAGCCCAAAGGGTCAAAAAGGAGCTAGTTCAAACCAGAACATGAATTAGGAGAAACATAGAAGCAGCTAACAGATAGCTGAAGAACAAAAAACAAAGACTAGACAACCCCAGAACCAGAGGGGACCAATCTGACTCCCGTTACCCTAGGTCGCAAGGAAGCAACGGATTTGGGGAGTCCCTTCTTCTTTCTCAGCACCACAAACCAAGAAGACTCAGAATTTAAGTCCACTGAGCGAGGCGAGAGGCGCGGATCCTCAACAGCCACCCGCACGGAGCCATCACGCAGAGAGGGAGCCGACAACAAAGAGGAGACATGAGCACTCGAGGGGACAAAAAAAATGATCAAAGAGGGACGGGCAGGGTCTGTCAGGACATCAACAACAGTAGGTACCACGGAAGGGAAAGCCGGAGGAGGAGCTAGGATAGAATCAACCGCCAAGGGAGGAGCCACCAAAGGAGGGTCGTCCTCCATAGGAGGAACATCCGAAGAGGGAGAACCCACCGTGAGATGGTTCGAGAGAGCATTCTTCCACCAAGTAGCAGTGCCCTTACGATGAGCAAGAGGGCAACTAGAGGCCAAATGACCAGTGGAGAAACACCTCTAGCACTGAAAGGGAAGGCCCTCATAGTCCAGCAGCTGTGACCAAGGTTTGTCCTCCACCATCAAAACCACATCACCATGGAGAGGTTTGGAGATGTCCAAATCAACTAAAATACGAGCCACCGTAGTATGCCCTAGGTCCTGATTCGTAGAGTCAACCTTCAGAAAGCGTCCAATGGAGTTGCCAATAGCTTCAAAACACGATTCCTCCCAAAATTGGAGGGGGAGATTCGACAGTCGGACCCAAATAGGTCTAACATTCAACGGCTCAGTAAGTAGATTGAAAGAGCGAGACCACGACCTGATGGACAGCAAATGAACACCCCACATCCACCCCTTGTCTAGCACACAGTTCCTCTCCGCAGGAGTAGTAAAGGAAGCAACAAAAAACCCCCTAGCACTGGGATAGAGTTCAATTTCTCCGGAGACAATAGGCTTCCAAGAGGCAGCAACCCAATCATGGAGATTAGGAAGAGAGGGCTACAAGCCATTAAACCTACAGACCACTCCCTGAGCCAAATATAAATCCTCATTCTCAGCAACCTCAGGCCCACAGACCACAATAGGTGATGCATGAGCGTAGGGCAGAGGCCGAACCCTAGCAGGAGCAGGACTTACCGAAGAATGAGCATTTGAAACAACATCAGAGAAAGATTTTTGATGGCCACCAGAAGTAACAGGAGGAGGGCCTCCACCAGTAGCAACTTTAGCCTGCACAAAGGATAGGGGATTCCTATCTTTACCAATCGCGTCATGAAAAACCCCACCCAGATGAGGAACAGACAGACCTTGCGCAACCCCCAATGAAGTCCCGTTCAAACAAACCTGCGCAACATTTTGTGCAGCATCGCTTCCACCCAAAACAGCCCGAGTAGAAGGGAGAACTCCACCAAACGCAGGAACAAAGGGAGCCCCAGCCAAAGGGCCGAGGACCACCCTTTCACCCCCAGCCGAAGGCAAAGGGGCCACGCCCAAACCCTGGTCTCCAACGCCATTCAAAATTTGTTATGTCCGTTGGCTCCTGCCCAACGCCTCTCCACAGCACGTTGCCATAGAAAAAATCAATTTTTTCTATGTTATTTTCTTATAAAATAGACTTAATAGAAAACACTTCTCTCTAGTGATGGGTGGAAGATCATATATTATATTTTGATTGAACATTTTCTCCAATGGCTCAAGGTTAATATGACAAAGTCTTTCATGCCACAATTGATTTCTTGAAGTGATGTTTAAAACTAAGTCTTTAGAAGAGTTTGTCCTCAAGAAAATGGTGCTCCTGTCATAAACCTATCACATACTAAATTTTCCTTGATTACATTTGTTAAATTATTTTTCTTCGTTTTAAAGTAGGCTCTCAAAATAATCAAGACAATTGCAATAATGAAAAAACTTTCCTTTCCTCTACTTATCATTATCTATAACTGAATGGATTTTTGTAGTTCTATTGACAAAGTAGGTGAGGTCTGACAAAACTTTTCATCTAGTGATGTCATTCTCCAAAGTTGTCAGCACCACTCAACTTTATAGAGATGGTACTCAATATATTGTTTACCATTTGTAATGATCTTTGTGATCAAAACCTTTGTAGATTTAGCAATAATCTGTAGGATCAATTCTGCAACCTTTTAGAATTTAGCAACGATCTCTACAATCAACACTATAAACTTTCAAATTTAGAAATGATATCTACGATCAATGCAACTTTTTAGATTTAACAATGGTCTCTACTATCAACGCTACAAAATTTTAGATTTTGCAATGATCTTTATGATCTATTCTACAACATTTCAGATTTAGCAATGATCTATATGATCAATTTTGCAACCTTTGGAATTTAGTAATGATATCTATAATCAACATTACAATATTTAAGTTTAACAACAATCTCTATAATCAACATTACAACTGTTTAGATTTAACAACGATCTCTATGATCAATGCTATAACCTTTTTGATTTAGCAACAATCTCTATGATCAATGCTACAACTGTTTTAGATTTAACAAGAATCTATATGATCAATGCTACAGCCTCTTAAATTCAACAAGAATCTCTATGATCACTGCTACCATTTTTCTGTATTGAATAAACACATTTTATAGTTCACATCCTCTTTAGCATGAAAACAAACAAAATAATATTTAAATCGTGAAACATTTTATCTCTTCCCACAAGGACCACTAAGCCAAGTCACAATCAAACTAGCCTTTTATCTTCTAACTTCACTTTATCTACATTACCTAAAATTTCTTTAACCCAAAAGATAGAACCCATTTGATCAAAGTCATTTGCTTTAACACACAAGATCTAAAACATCACCACTTCATCGAGGGTAAAACTGAATCAATATACTCTTGATCCAATTGTTTTATATTATCATTTTCACTGGCTTTTCTTTTAACATGGAGGCATATGAGGAAGAAATATCTCATAACCTCGCTTCTTCTTTCCAAAAAAATGATTTCTCTAACGATGAAACGCATAATGAAACGCATATTAAGGGAGGATACTCAACCTTTCAACCTACTAAAAAAAAATGTTTTGAATCTTTTCTAACACTTTCACCATTATGACTTCAAACTACCAAGCATACCTTTATTTGAATAAGTCCGGGTAAATTACCCATAATACTAAGTAGTACAATGGTTTATTTCAGCTAAACTAGCACTTTATGTAGGCTACCATTTGTTTATGTCAAAAGCTTCATCACATAGTTTTTAAAGTTCATCAACGGTTGCACAATAATACGTAATGGTGCGAAATGTCTTCTTGATTATTTCTATTCATGAGACCTTGAAATTCCAACAACAAACCAGAATTAAGATTAAATTTATAGGGCCACAAACAAGGGCATTTAATTCCAGACTTTGTATTGTAGAATTCTAGACTCTAAATCGCTACTTTCATCTTTTAGCAAATTCATTCAGCCTTGGCTTGTTGATTTGTGTGAGTTTTATCTTTACCCCCAACACACTGTTCATAGAGGAAAGAAGTAGCGTTGAAGGAATCCAATAGGCTGGAAAATCCGTCAGTAATGATCCATACAAAATCACTGCTTATCATTCCTAATTTGTACACCTCAAAAATAGGATTAAAGCCAAATGAGGATGCATATGGACAATGAATACTCGAGAGTCGAGACTCTAGCCTCATCAGCTAATCCTCAACAACCCTTAGCATTGCGGAGATATCGGCCTAGGGAGAGACTGTAGCTTTGAAAACAATTTTCGCATCAACATCTCGTAAGGCATCTTTCAAGGATAGATGGGCCCATCTTCAGATTATGATTTGCATAAGGTCAAAGGAGTAATATGGTTTTGAAACCCATTATTAAAAATGGAGCTCGTTCAGAAAATATTTTTCTATAAATCAATCGAGGGATTTAATGATCTTTTAAATAGATAAATTATATAAACAGATTGTCTTTATGTGACAAATGTGTCTTTATGTAATAAATTATTTTTATTAAGGTAAGCAAGGATTTTGAAAGGATCTAGACCCTTGTATAAAATGTGAGAAAAGATAGGCATTAAGAACTATGGGACAACAAAGAAATCAAGAGA
The DNA here is from genome assembly GCA_007258455.2 of Sequoia sempervirens. Lineage (NCBI taxonomy): Eukaryota > Viridiplantae > Streptophyta > Pinopsida > Cupressales > Cupressaceae > Sequoia > Sequoia sempervirens. The sequence goes on along the minus strand of VDFB02086724.1, from coordinate 67,683 downwards.
AACAATGACGCACAAAAAAGCTAGGACACTACATACCCTTATAACCTACTAACCCTAAGTCAGGATGGTTTGAAGCCAAATTGTTCCAACAATTTTTGCTTAACCCTGGTACAAGGATCCAACTTCCTTAAAATTATTTTTTTGGAACAAGAGAGATTTGTTAGACTGCTAGCAAAACCTTTATCCAACCTTGGAACCATTAAAGAGAAATCCAATGTTGTACAGTCTATAGGAGCTTTCCCCGTATTTTCATCTTCTGCATATCCTCAAAGGGAGTAGTACACCCCTCAATGACAACAAGCTTATGTTCATTTTTCCTCCAAACAATAAGGTGTTTCTTGATGCTCAAGCAACTAGCAGTAGTGTGGCCCACTTTGCAACAACACTAACAAATAACAAAGAGACTTTGAATTCAATCTATTGCACCCAAACTCTGAATTCAGAAGATAAAGTAATTTGAGTAGAGAGGACCTTGTTTTTTTCCACAAGCACACAAAATATAGCAAAAAAAAATGCTTCTTGAATTTAGTGACCTTATCAATAGTAAAATATTTCCCAAAGGTATTGGAAATAAGCATTAAAATCTCTTCATCCCAAAACTCTAATGGAATCCTTGATAGTCTAACCCAAATAGGGAACTTGATAGAATAATCACTCAAAGGGTTAAACCTAGGGGACCAATTATTTATATGAAGGCCATTTTCCCCCATAAACCAAGGACCTTCTTGAAGAATTCTAGAGCAATCTTTCAAAAAGGAAAAGGAAAATAAGAATTTTTTTTTATCATAGTGACAACCTCTACTTGGCCTCTTAGTTTCCAAATCGGAAGCACCCATCTTCTAACAAAATCAATGTTGGTATGATTATCACATAATCTCCCAATTAACGAGTTTCAAAATTGAGCAATCGACTTATCCAAAAGAGAATCAAGGAGAGAAAGTATATTCCCCTCCACCATGGCATGGATAGGGAAAGCAACATCAAACCCATTCCCTGGCACACCCTCCTCAACAATAGCCCTTGAGCATTCACTCGCACTAACACTCATAATGGTCGTAGCATAAGTAGAACCAGTCTACAAGTAGGGACCAACAACAACCTTAGAAGTGCAAACCTTCAACACACAATAATCCTTTGAAATCCTCGAAGCCCAAACAGGAGTAGCAGTAGGGGACAAAGTCTCCACACCAGACACAATAGGAGAACTAGGGGTAGGAAGCAAAAATGCATCAGACCCATTCCTAACATAAGCTACAAGCACACTCACCCTAGCAGCAACCCTAGAGCATTCAACCATGCTAATTATAGCAGCCATAACAATGGCATAACCAGTTTGCGAGCAAGGACCAGTGGAAAAATTGTAAGCACAAACCCCTTGTCACACCATGAACCTCCAAAATCTCTGGAGCCCAAAAATGAGTAGTAGTAGGAGACTGCCTCCACCCCAAGCATAGCTATATAGAGGAAAGAATCAAAAACCTCTTCTAAGTACAAGGCCAAGATGATCTATCCCTGAATTAGACACAATATAAAGAGAAAAAGAAGAGTGTGCCAGAGAAACATTCCTCCATGCCTCCCTCCACAGGTTGAGGAGAGAAACATCCTCCTCGTGAGAATCAGAACCATAACTTTGAGCCTCCAACCAAGGCCTCGATAAGGAATATGCATGCACAAATTCCCAACTAGCCCTTCATCATCTTCTTCCCCTCCCCCATCATCCAAACCAAGCTTACTCCCACTCATGCTTCCTCTGCTACGTCCAACTCTACATGCGCCATCACTCACTCTCTCCATTTTCATTTGTTGTTCAACTTATGTAATAGATGTTTATAGATAGTGATGAAAGAGTTTATATTTCCAATAGTCCCCAACTCTAAATTCAATCACCTTAATTATACGACAATGACTCATGAATGGTTTGCAAGTAGGAGTCAATACGTATGTACATTTGTGCAAGAATTGTTATAAAAATAATGTAGTTTCCCACTACTTTATAGCAACCTACAACTTGTTAGGGATGTCACCAAACCTTTAAAATTTTGATATTTTATATATTTGAATTGGTGAAATTTGCATATCAATATTTTTTGTATTGTAGATAGTTTATCAAAATTTCAAGAAAATAACATTGTTTTTTATCTATTCAAATCATATCATATTACATAGCTACCATATATTATTACAAAAGGGATATCCTTATCTATCTTGTAGTATTTGTATAGAGTATTGATCTGAATATACATAGTTTTACATAAGTTAACAATGACAACCATTCATTACAAAAGTTATATATTTATATCTTTCAAAAACTAATGCTTTCGCTGCATTCATCCAATTCATTCAATCCATATGGAGGATCAAATGCCAAAAATTCTTCATTTGATCTTATTACAAGTTCATTGTGAAGTCTTCTCCTTGGTTGACATGAAATTTTGGACCTCCCTTGAAGCCCAAATCCCTCTGTAGTGTTTCCAATTCATACTTTTTGTTATACTTTCTCTAGAATTCCAAGTACCCTTTTAGGTATGGAATGTTATTTCATTTATAATTAAAGGGCCAATGTCTTGCATATTTTATTTATTCCTCGTTAACTTATGTCATCCCCATCTTTAGTAGGTTGACAAACTTCTCCTTTGATATCTCCATTGTAATTGTTACCTGTGCACAAAAATGTTATGAAATATGAGTCTTCTATTAGACTCAGTAAGCACCCTCTTTTTTCCTTGGAAACATTCCTCATTCCTTGCTTTCCAAAAAATCCATAGGATTTTAGTAGTTAATAAAAGCCAGAATAGATTATATGCATTACCTAAACCTTCTATAAAACCAAATAGAAGATCTCCTACCATTTAACTATTCTCAGATCTTCCCAACCCCCGAAGTTAGCACATAATATTTTCCAAACCTCCTTAGCATAAAAAAATCAAAGAACATGCGAAAAATAGTTTTTGGTTTCCTACAAATAGTGCACAAGTTTATACTAGATGTCAATAACTTAAGTAAGGTAACTTTTTTAAAACAAACAACCATTTGAAACATGTTTTTTCTTTTGTTCTAGAAAATTTGACCAAACAAATTTGAAAATATTGGACCACTATTTGTTACTAGTTTCCAGATTCCATTCTCTGTTTAGGGAATTTTTTATGTCCAAGTTTCCATTTAATGACTTATAAATTATTTTGGGATTCACTTTTTTTAGTTTTGTGGACCATCTATCCATTTGAATTTGTCTTTATATTTTTTTATTCATTTAGTGTTGGAAATTGGCATGATTAGTAATCTTCTCTTATTATAGAGTATGTCCTCGAATGAGAAGAAGGCATATCAAACTCAGTGTTGAGGGAGGCCCAAGATTTTATTTTCTAATTACATAGTATGTCATTGAAATATATTATTCCTTTCTTATACCAAGCTTTTGTTGAACAACCTTATAATAATGCAAGGCACTTTCCCTTATGAGATAATTTCCACCAGATAGAACTTAATGGACATATTTTTCTATTTTCCAGATTATTACTGTTAATGACCAAGTTTCTAATTTTCTCCCAAGATTTTCGTAAGTTTTTAAATACATTAGAACCAACAGCCTGGGATATAGATAACTTTCCAAACAATAAGTCACAAAATGGAATACCCTTCCATGATTTAGCTTTTCTTGGTACAGTTAACTAGATGTTATTCCTTACTAATATTTTCCAAGGTTCATCCCCTTTTAAGGATTTAAGGATCCATTTAATGGCAAGAGAGATTCCTTGTTTTTGTAAATCTTTCAGTTCTATTCCTCCTTTAGACTTATCTAGACAACACCATTCCCATTTTACTGCATGCTTCTTTCTTTTTCCTTTACCATCAGACCATAAAAAATGTAATTTTTTTGGATTTCATTTATTTGATAGCTACTAAATAACCACACAAAATAGTAATATATATTAGGATGAAAGAATTTTATGAAAAACTTTAATTCTTCCTACCTGGGATAGATAATGTTTATCCCAATTATTTAACTTCCTTTCAATTTTATCTTTTATCCACTCCCACAAGTCTTTTATACTTGGATTCACGACCAATGGAATACCAAGGTATCTAACTTGTTTATTTGGTCTTCCCCAAGTTGAAAACTATATTATATAAACTATTTATGGGAGAGTTCTCCCAGCTTAATATTGTGGATTTGTTTGTTGATAATTTTTCTCTAGATGCTACAAAAAATAGGTTTAGTTTATGTGATAGATTATTAAAGGTATCCTCTTCTATCTTAACAAATATGGTCATGTCATCTACAAACTAAATGTTTAAAATTTCCTCATCATTGGGGAGGGAAATTCCTTTTACCTTGGGGCTCCAAGATGAGTCTCTTAGGAGATAGAATACTGCATCAGATGCAATTACAAACAAAGCAGGGGCTAGTGGGCACCCCTGCCTTATGGAATTTTGTAAGGAGAATTGCTTTGAAAGTGAGCCATTTACTTCTACTCGTGCAACATCTTTCATTAAGGATTCAACCGTCCGAGAAAATCCTTTTGGGAAGCCAAAGGCTTCTATTGTCATCATAAGAAAGGGCCATCTGACTCTATCATAGGCCTTTTCAAAGTCTAGTAAGAAAATTCCAATAGTTTGATTGGAGCACCTTGCCCATTTCATGGCTTCCTAGCTAGTTATGAGATACTCCAATATATATCTTCCTTTAATAAAACCATTTTGAGTGTTGCTTATAAACAAGGGAAGGATATCTACTAACCTTAGTGCCAATATTATTGCTAAGATCTTATACAATACATTGAGAAGGGTAATATGTCTCCAATTTTTTATTAGTGATTTGTCACCGTTTTCTAGCAATAGTTTGATTATGCCTTTGTTGATATTAATTCCTAAGGAACCTCTATCAATTGCTTTAGTGTATAGCTGCAACAAATCCTCACCCAACCAATCTATGTTCTTCTTATAAAATTCTATTGGTAAGCCATTTTCCCCTAGAGATTTGTCATTATTTAGCTCCTGAATTGCCTTCATTATTCCTCTTTAGACACTTTTCTTTCTAGTGGTACTGCAATCTCTTTATAAATATTTCTAGGTATTAAATCTTTGCAACTGTTCTTGGCTTTGTGCCCCTCTAAATCATCACTATCTTAAGAGAATATATCTTTGTAGAAATAAAGGAATTAATTTTTAACTTCTTCTAGGTCACTAATTAGTCTATTTTCCGCCCATATGTCACCTATTTTTCTTTTGCACATTTTTATTTTATGTATCTAAAGAAAAATTTAGTTCCTTTGTCCCCATTACTTAACCAATTCTTCTTTGAGCTTATTCTTAATCCTTGTATCTTAAATTTTGTAGGTTCCTCAGATATTCTTTTACATAGGTTAGCTCTTCATTTAGTTTAATGTTCTCGGGGTCTCACAACAATTTTTTTCCAATTTGAGAAATTTCTCTTGGAGAGAATATTTTGATTTTCTTCTATCCATGGCTCTTTTTTTCCAATTGTTTGATAAATAACTTTCCAAGCTTCAATATTACTATTCCATATTTCAATATCTAATTTGTTTTTCAACATCTAACTATTTATCCCCCTAAGAGTGAGGATAACATCATTGCATTCTTTATCATTTAGTAAGGTGGTGTTTAGTATGAATTTTTCTTCTTGCATGCATCCTCTATCTTCTTCTTTACCTATTATGATCTTCACCATAAAGGGATGGTGATCTGACAATGAGTGTGTCAGGACTTTCACTCTATTCCTACCTATTTTGTCAAAACTGAAGAAATCCCTCTTTGCATAAAATCTATCAAGACTGCAATATATCTCTTTCTTCCCAATTGCGAGTTACACTAAGTAAACCATATGTTTTTATTTTCTTTATTTAATCCTTCCATAGGATCAAATAGATTGAGTTTACTTTTCATTCTCAACTAAAAGTACTTTTCATTTCCTTTCCAATCCACTTCACTGCCACCAATTTTGTCATCTCTTCTCTCAACCATATTGAAGTCTCCACCCACTATCCACAGGATATCATGTAGATTAAGCATCCATTTACATAGCTCAGATCTATCTCTATATTCATTAGGTGCATATATTGAACAAAGATCAAATTTCCTACTTTATTTTTCTAAGGTAACCCACATTGTCTTGTTTCATGGATAAATTCCACTATTTGTCACATATTGTGTCCACTTATTAAACAACAAAATTATTGTTCCCCCTTTTCCTTTTTCATGCTTTGTAAAAAAGGATAAAATTATTTCCAAATGAATTTTTGGTTAGTTTCCAAATTAAGGTTCACAACTTTAACTTCTTGTAGTAATACAACATCTTTACCCTTTTTTGAGTTTAAGGGTCTCCTAAAAATGTACTTCCTCTAAGGGGATTCAAGACCCCTCACATTCCAACTAGTGCATTTAAAATTGAATCATGAATTGTGGATCTTCCTTGGGAGTCCTAAATCTATTAAATCATTTAGGAAATTTATTTTCTCCATCTTTCCTTTTTGAGTAAGGTTCTACTTCCTCCTTACTCCTCTTTTTCCTTTTTCTCCTTATTACTAACTGGTGTGTTTCCTCTTCCTATTTTTGATTTTTCCTTTTGGAATTTGGACAATCAACTGAATTAGGATGTGTACTCCTTGAACATGTGTTCTCTTCAATTGACAATTTCCCTATAACTCTTGCTAGATTCTCTTGGCTTTTCCACAAATTTTTCTCCATCTTCTCTAGTGGCCTTTGATTCATCTTGTCTAATACTAATACTTGGGGAAATTTATTTTTGTTTAGAATTATATTGTGTGTGTGTCGTGGCTTCATATTATTCTCCTTCCTTTACATTGGTAGTTTGTCCCAAGGTCCTCTTTGTATTTGAACATTCCATATCAACATCCAGCACCCCGCATGCTAGGTAATTTCAAACACCTTAAACCATCATGTATTATTAGAATTTTAAATAGCAGAGTGGGTCATTAGTTTTTTATCCATGTTGATGGACACAATTGATTAGCAAATCTCACGCCTTTCAATTTTTATTTTCTAAAATTTTGGTCCTATTTTTGGACAAATCTTCAACACTTTTAGTTACTATAAATAATTCTAGAAAGTGCATATCCTAACCTATTCGATACACTCATATCTTTTTTTTTACAGCAGGAGCTCATTAATATGCTTCATATAGAATAATTAAAATTTACAAAATTGTTCCTAAAGGCTCACAGAAAGCATCCAGAAGAAAGATTCAAGAGTCAGCTTCGAAAGCAAATGAAAAGGTTGCACAAAACATTTTACAAAAAAAGAGTTGAAACAACTAAGTTCAACATAAGTTCCAAACCAAACCTTATGACACAACCTTGAGACCTTTCCCAAAAACCTACTTCCCAACTAGCAGAGAAACAATACATAATGGTTAATAACCTAACCCATACATGACGCCATCGAAGGATTATAAATCCAACCCATACACCATTATAAAATGTATAAACATATGACCCCTACAAACTATTTCCCCAAAAAATATTTCCAATCTCACCCCATTGGCATGAAGTCCCACACATACGACCAATCATGTTCCCATTCTCCTGTGAACAGACATGTACCAATGTCGTTTACCCCTGAAACTCTTTCATCCTGCAAATTTTCATCCATCCCTTCTGTATGCAGAGAATTTGAAATAATTCTATTACCGGCCCTTCAAGCATAATACTGAGAACCCTGAGAAACAATGCAAGGAGGCACACGACGTATAACCCTTGGAGAAGAAGGCCTATGGCTGGAAGAATTAACCCTTAATTGCAAGTCAAGCTACAAGTTTTGGTTAGAGAGTCGTGGAATGTAAGCTTGAAGAAAAAACAAAGCATAATCTGTCTTTGATTTCCAATTCCATTAGCATACAAACACTACGCTTATTTTTCCTTAATTCCCTCAACATAATGTTCTCATTTCTATGTTGCAAAGCCAATTGAATAGCATCAAAAATTTCTTCAATGCCTTGGCATTTTTGCACCAATCTTCTGGGGAAAAGGCTGCCAACAAAACCTTCCCCATTGTAAAAGTTATACTACTGGACAACTCGAAGTACAACATTATCCATATGAAATTGAAACTTGATATAATTCCTTGCTAATTTCTTAATTTCGTTCAGAGATTGCAGCAAATCTAAAGCATTAGAAAGAAAGATAGAAATCACCTGTGAAGGAAAGAGAAGATGGCGAGCATGAGGACTCATAACTTCTATCCCCAAGATGATACAAATACATTCCTCAACTCTTCAACAACCAATTCTAAACATTGAGTTCAAGATTTCCTGCAAAACATACTCTTCAATGGGTTTTTCCCATAGTTTCCAAACCAATCTTTGTTTCAAAGTCCTCTTAAAAATTATCAATTTTTTCCATCTTACTACTATTTTTATTATTTTCTAGAATAATTATTTGTTTAATTTTATCTAAGACAAGCTCTTGCACATTTTTTCTTGTGTCTAGGATTATTATTAATTATTAAAAACCTATTTTCTTTCTTCTCTTCTAGGTAGGTGTTCCCCACATATAGTGTATTCACCAATCACTCTTCTAGGGATATTTTCTTATCGACTTGATAGCCATTATTTTTCATTTATACTTTTATAATTTTTGAACATGTATTTAAGTCCCTCAAGCTAGGGTTACAAGGAGGGTCTTTTGCAAAGTTTACCATTTGATTGGTGATTGCACCCTCTAACCTAACAAACTCCAAAGGATTTTGATTTGTGTATGCCCCGGATAATTTTGCATTCTTCTTTCTTTCTACAAAATTGGGGGACACCATATCTTTATCATTACCAATCATTTCCATCACCCTCTCAGTTGCACATCATTTAGGGTTTGGAGAGCTAGGTCTTTTATTAGTTTTGAAATTATCTGATCTATTCTTTAGAATGGGGAAATTTCTCCTTAAATGGCCTTCCTTCTTGCATAAAAAGCAAGCATTTAGGCCTCCTAAGATTTCTAATTTGTAGGACGCCAATTTGCCTCCAATGTTAATTTCTAATTCCTCAAGAAAATCTACCCTTGGGGCTAAGGAGACTAGAGCCCTTGCATTCATATGCATAAGGGTGGTTTTCGTTTCATCTATCTTCACCAACTTTCCTAGCGGAGAAAGTACTTGAGGTATAAATGCTCAGATTTGAGGAGGGACTTCTTTCACAGTCACCCATCTAGGGTAGGAGAGGGCCAAAAATTCCTCATTTACTGCCTCTAGGGACCAAGCAATGGCCCTGAACATTGGATTTCCAATATTTTAAAATTAGTTCTCAATAACTATTTTTTTACATGTCATGATTTTTGAAAAACATAAAAAAAATCCCTTTTGTATCATTCTACAAAACAAAATTTGAACCCCTATATTTTACCCCCTGACATTGTTAAGACATTCATCCAAAAATATCCTAGATGGGATCTTATTATAGTTTAGTGTTGCGAGAAAGATGACTACATTTTTTAAAATCTAAATTACTACATGGGAAAGAAAAAAAAGCCACATAGAATTTGATAGTGAGCAGTGAGGAATGGAGGTTAGGAAAGACACGCCAAACCAGAGATTCAAGGCCGTGCAGTTGTCATCCTCCTTCTGCTCCAGCGCTCCCCCACAGTAGTTGATTTATTAAAAAAATAGTTTAATATATTTTGATAAGTTAGAAATAGGTATTCGTTTAAGTTTCGAATAATAGATTTTCGAAAGGAGTGGTATGTTGAACTTTGAATGATCATCAATATTATTTTTTATTTATTTTTGTCTTTATTTTAAGAGAATGTTTTATGACATTTTTATATTGATATATGGTATAATTTTGTGAAAAAATAAGATATTATAAAATATTTTTTAATTATCTATTTACAGTATATTTTAATATATTTATTCTATTTTTTTTATATAAATATGTATTCTAACATATTCATTTAAATTATAGATTATTTATGTTTATTTAGACATTTATCTCTATATAATCATCATCCATCTTGATTTTATCCTTTCATGACCCAAATTATAGATGTGGAGTTGATCTTGCATCCACAAATTTGACCTCTAAAATTTTAAATTTTGGCTAAACTCGTGTCTACTCTTTTCTCACTTAAGACCAACTTAACACAATATTCTATAATGTATTGCTATCTCCTTATATCTAAAGGCATTCAATTGCATCCAGTATTATCCTATCTTATTATGTTCATTCACATTAAAGGAGCACACTAGGAATAATTTCATTAGTTCACTAAAATAAATCTAGATCTACATATTCATATTAGAGTATTTGTAAAGTTGAGACGAATTGCATTTAATCCTTTACAAAGGTTATTTAGTGATTGAACTAGGAAAACATGTTCCCTAGTGACATATTGCTAGCCCTCCAACTTAGCATTTTATTGTAGAAATAGAGGTAAAATCAACAAACCAAGAAGCAAAAGTGTGCAAATTGTCAAATCATTTCTATGGGTTGCATGATATTTTTGCGAGCATGGATTTAACCCAAATCAACATACTCGACTACTCATAACACAAACTAACAATTCAAATCATGAGGTCCTCATAATTTAGGTAAGTGGTAGTTGTGGCCATGTGTCGTCCCTGATCTGTCCTCAAAGTAATCAATTTTTGTACCTCAGATGAATAGTTAATATATGCGGTATTGAAACTTCTCTAAAACCAGCAACATGTTCCTACTTTAGTTTCTCCATGTTTTTTTCCATTAATAGATGTGTTTTGGTTGTCTATATGTATTTATTAAGGAATTTTGTAACCCACCTAAAATTTCAAAACCAATCATGCTTATCAAACTAGCATTTGCATCGAAAGGAGGTGTAAGGTTATGTCGATAGAAAATTATATATAAATTAATATGTTAGAGAGAACAATTTTCGATGTGCATAAAAGATACATTAATTTAATAGACAATATCTTATGTATAAAATAGTATTTTTTATGAATACAATTTTAAAATGCAATCTTGACTTAAAGTCAATGATTTATCTTCAAACTATCATTTCTCTATGTAAATTTTACTTCATACTTTAATAGTTTGTTTGTTTTGATTAATGTAATAGTAAACTTACCTATTAAAAAATGCATGATACATTTAAGTGACTTATAATATACTCCACTCAGATTTGTAACCTAGATTTTACCTTATGACCAAGTTCAAAAGTAAACCTGACATGTGGCAAGGGTGTGATGTAAAATTTTATACATTTGAGTGCACCTTATGTTTACAATCACTAAAAAGCATTCAAGTTTGCCATACTGATAGCCTCAAGATTTATCCATCGAGAAAATCTCACAAAGAATAATATATTTTAAAAAATAAAAAACCTACAATATAACATACAATCTCTAAAAGAAAGATATTGATTGTACATACCAAGCGATTACAATTTAGAAAGAAGGAAAATTAAGCTGCGTGAAAGGTAATTTACCTATAGAAGTGAGCATATTCTGAAGGGTGTTGGAGACAAGAGCTGCCATCCTATCAATGACAAGTTTGAAACCCTCTGCACTAATGAGTTTCGCTCTGTCCTCTTTCCTCATCATTGTTTCTATCACAAATGACCACGCCAGAGCCAATTTTGATTACCCAACTTATTTGTTGGCACAAAGTCCAATTTTGGCCACACCCAATTCAATTTTGATCACTCCATCGAATTTTGGTCACACCCACCTCAAATTTGACCACAGCGAACCGAATAATAATGAATGAGTATGTTCCAGGCCTTCTGAAAGGCAAGGAACTTTTATAAGCACCTCTGCATGACATAACAAGGAAAAATACATGCATAAACCAGTAAGCATTGAATCCGCTACATACACTGCCCTTCCTCCTACACTGAAATTCCCTTCTCTCGTTTGCACAAAGTTGTCATTATCTGTAGTTGCATGGATCCCCACGCAAACCAAAATTACCATAGCATAGAAAATATTCATTCGTCTAGCCATTGAAGATGGAGGAGAGAGGATGAAGACGACGATTATGGATGTTGTTTAAAACATTCTATCATCATGTGGAATTAAGAGGAATATTAAGTACGCATAGTAATAATAAGGCATTAATGCAACAAAGTTAAAGAATGCATGCTTGTATGTTAAAGATAGCAGTGACATGAAAGATGAACATGCAGTTAAAAGAAGGCAATCCTCCATTCAATAATGTTCCCTCTTACGGGGTGGCACATAGTTTTGGCTAATTATTTTAACCATTTACGATGACCACATATATTTTTTTAATGTTAAGGGTTAGGAAACAAGTGGCAAAAGGGCCCCATGTAGCTAGCACGACACATTTTCGTTAATTGCACTATAAAGGAGACTGACAATGACCAATGATCGGGATCATTTTCATCGTCCCCTCTCCCTCTCTATCTATATCTCTCTCTTTTTGACTTCATCTCTCCCTCCATCTCTCCTACTCTCTCTCTCTCTATCCCTCTCTCTATATACTTCCTATATCTTTATCTTTATATATCTCTCTCACAATCTCCCCCTCTCTCTCTCTCTCTCTCTATATATATATATATCCCACTATATCTATCTCTCCCTCTTTCTATCCCTGTCTCTCTCTTTCTCTCAATCTCAAACACACTTCCTATTTCTCTCTCCCTATCTCTATCTTTATTTATCTCTCTCACTCACATACACACACTCTCTGCTCTCTCTATATCTCTATCTCTATCTTCCTATCTCTCCCCCTCCCTTTATCTCTCTCTATTACTTGTCTCTATCACCTCCTTTTATCTCTCACTCTTGCCCCCTTTATCTCTATCTTCTCATCTCTCCCTCTCCCTCTCTATCTAGATCTCATTATCTCTAGTTCTCTCTTATTCACTCCATCTATCCTACTTTGTCTCTCTTTATCTTCCCCTCTCTATCTCTCCCTCTCTCCCTATTGCAAACACAACATGAGTCTATTGATAATGGAGGTTGATTATCATTTTGATTTAGAGATTTTCTTTTAGTCGTGTTTGAATCAATGTAAGTGGATACATAGTTGATTTAAAGCTATCACTTCTCCATTAAAACTTTTGTTGCACAAACAACATCATTTGATTACTAGTCTTACTAGCCTGCCAACTGATTTCATGTACTAAGGTGCGATTGCTAGTGATAATACGCATGACTACTATATTCATATTAACCTTTGTGAATTAATTAAAATAGACCGGGTTGATGGCTTTAACAATTCCAATTCTTAGGTCTGTGATTGAAGTTGTTAATACGTAGGTAGGAGAGCATCGACATCCATTTCATTCCCGCTCCTCTTCCCTCGAAATGAAATCGGTCGTTGTCTCATATATGTATTAACAACTGGGTCATGTGGGAATACTTAAATGGCATTCCCTGCTCGAGATGGAAAACTTGTTTGGCATCTAGGAAGGGTCAAGCTCATTGCATTATCTTGGTCGTCAATACAGATCTACTGGAGTAAGTAATCTCGGACGGGCAAGGGTTGGCTTTCATACAATCAATTATGGGTGGGATTGATGGGAATTATAGTAAATCAAAAGATAGGGGAACCAACGTTCTTTGCATCTCTTCACACCATCCCATCTCTTCTCATACACGATGAAGAACATAGTGATGATCATTCTTCTACATTTCATATATTCATCTCATATATTAAAAAATGGATATTTATGATAACATTTCCCACACTTTGTGATGCTAGTTTATGTCTTGATGATAATTCTTTAGATTTTCATGTAGTCTTCATTAGTGCTTCATTGTCTTATCCCACAACTAAAAACAATATAAGTCTAAGTGAATAAATTTTACATAATAATTATGATGGATTATAATGTTTCCATGTGTAATATTTTGCACTTGCTATTTGCGAACATTTAGATGATGAAATTTTGTTGATTAATGAGTTTAGATTATACTTGAGTGGTAGATATCTGCAATGGTTTGATTCACCTTGTTTCCTCTAAACTTTTTTTTATAAATTTGGTCAATGCTTTCGTTGCATATTTTTTAGCCCTAATTCACATGAGGATACTATAAAGTTTGAGATGGCCTCTAATGATATTTCTTTGCACTCTAATTCTATCAACATGGCTTATGTATCCCATACATCTTACTTCTATGTCGCGTTGGATTCACATGATTTTAACTTAGCAAGGCACACACATCAAAGGTTAGGAAGAGAACAAGATGTTAATCTACTACAACCTATTCTACCAACCAATACGACTAGTTTACCTCCTACATGTCAATCCACATCTAAATTAAAGGAGCATGGCATTATTTAACAAATACAAATTACTCTAGCTAAAATATCTCTATGGGCTTAATATGCACATTGCCTCATTATAGAGATATAATGTAAAAACACAAGCATAATGAATAATCTAAATCATATATACACATGACATCAAATAATCCAATTCATAAAATCATAGTGTAAATGTCTTGTGATAAATGATGTGTTGTTCAAAAAATAAATAAAGATTTAAATTAATACACTAAGACATGTACACAATAGGGGGAAATGCACTCAATGATGCTACCTGTTAGCAAGAAATTGAGGGCAACATAGACCAAAGTATTGAGCCCCAAGTAATCTCTATATATTGTGTTTATACCCTAGACTCAGTACTAAGAGAGAGATAAGAGGTTAACATAGACTGTGAATAGACTTGTTGACAGAGTAATATATAAACAAAAAACTGATTGTCTTCTACCATAACACAAATAAGAGGTAATTACAAATATATGTGTGTTTGTGTGAGTGTGTATGTATATGTGTATACACACATGTATATATATTAACACTTATCCATCATGTACATATATTACGGGGCTTATCTCCTTACAATGGCCAACGTCTAATATCATTTATTTCTTCCTTATATCTTTCTAATTCTATTATTACATTGTATTTTGTCTTAAATACATATATCTGTTTGATGGAATGTGTCCTTTACATTCTTTGTTTTTTTTTAGGGTGTCTCTTCAACTAGGAGCTCTGCAACCTCTTTATGGTGGTTTGCGATAGGAATATTGTTGTTGTTTTGGCTCTGGTCCATCCCTGATAATATCATTCCCTCTTTCAAAACTGTGTCTAGTCCTCAAGACAACTCTATGTGGCTGAAGTTTGAGTTGGTAGGATGGCTTTTTAGGTTCCCTTGAATATGTTTTCAAAAGTGTTGTTCCATTGAGCTTTGGCAAGTTGGAGTAGTCGATTATGTACATTGATATGCACGTAAAAAGGCGTTTTGCATCAGGTAGAGTTGTGGGGATATGAATTTTCCAAGCTAGTTTATGTGCTTCATTGAGGACTCCTATGACATGTGCCAGCCTTAAAATGACAACTTCTCGGAGTTGATGGAATTGATGCCTTGTCTGATCCCTCTGGTCCTACAACTACTGAAATTGTGAATGTAAAGTCTCCATTTGTGCTCTAGTTAGGCCATTCGGATATGTGAATGCATCGTAAGATTGTGCTATTTACAAAATGTGCAGTTCAATTTGATCCATTTGTAATTTCACCTTTGTTGTGACTGTGAGCCACTGGAGATAAAATTCATACAAAGTATTAATGTCGCCCTTGATATTCTTCAACGTGCTGATGTGATTTTCCAAGGTGGAGTGGGCGGTTGCACACTTTTTCCTTTCCTCATCCATTACCTCTGCGAGTATGCTCTGTCGCATATTATATTTTTGTACTTTGGAATCTTGGAGTACCCCATCGACCAAAATCTTTATCTAGAAGCAGTCAGAGGTTGTGAATGGTCCCCTTGTATTTAAGGGTCTTTATTCTTAATATCCTTGATAATTTCTTCTAATTGTTCTAATATCAAATTACTTGGTCATCAACTATACTTTGAGGGTCTTAATATCAAACTCAAAATGAACCAATCAATCTATGAAGGCTCTTTACTAACAAATCATTTGCTCATCAATATTTAATAAATATGTGCATGAAGAAATAAACTCAATTTCAACTATGTTAGTCATAGTTGTGCCTAATATGAATTGAACTTGAAATCAACATCAGCCCTAACAACAATAATTTCCATTGGCCCAATAAAATTGTGATACATATGACTTAAAATAATCTATTGATCTCAAACTATTATATGATCTACCCCTAAATTAATATACCATAACTCATATGTCAACTAACCAACAAATACAGTTATTATAATACTATAAAGATAAATACTCACCACTGTGTGACACTTGTTAATTTAATAAAATAGACAGTTTTGTGATAATTACGAAAAAAAAAATCATTTCCTTAATTGAAATTATTATTGAACATAAACCATAAAGAAATTGATATTTTCCTAAAAGAATAATAACAATTACACATCAACATAAAGCAAAAAAAAATCAAAATACAAACATATTGACAACCAAAGATCCACAAACAACAAAGATTGATCAATCTCTTCAACTACCAAAAGAGACTCCCCAAAGATGTAATGAACCTAATTGTGCATCTATACATTATAATCAAATGCAGGAGATAAACATAGCATGTAATCACATGATTTGAATGAAGATGGCTTATCCCTGTAGATTGAACACAACAAAACCAACAAAAACAAAAACAAAGCCTAGGAAAACAGCTTTACTGAGCATCCGGCATACTTCAGCCTTAGCTTGGACGTAACATCGAATTGCAGGGTTAAATAGCACAAGAAAAAATTACTTATTTCTCGTGTTGATAACCAATTTTTTTAAGACCTAGTATTGTTTGCGAGCATGATGGTATTGTCGTCTTCAACCGCACCACTGTAGATCTATGGATTAAAAGCACTACAAAGAACAAGTCATGGTGACTAATCCCTTTTCCGGTTAGTTTGATCCTTAAGAATTAAAAAATGAAGGGTATCCATTCCATTAAAGACTATACAATTTTACATAAGAGATTATCAGACCTGCTTACAGTAGGAACAAACTCTAAAACTAATATAATTAGTCATTGTGGTGGTGAGGAGCAAGCCTTACGCTAACAAACGCAACACTAAAACGGATACAATTAGTCATGGTGCTGACGAGGAACAAGCGTTAGTAATCGATCTTTTCGCTTCTGCAGAAAAGGGTAAGCTTTCTGATATTCCAAAACAGCCCTGACGAGATGTTTGAAAGAAAATTCAGGCCAGAGAATTGGGGTAGCATAAAGCAAGGAAAAGGAAGTTTGCCAGAGAAAAAAGTTGCTTAGCCTGGTCTCTCCAGAAATCCTAATCAGAAGCTCTGGCTCTGGGCAACTCCACGTATACAAATGGCGCTCTATTTCCTCTGCACTACTATGTCTTTCACCTATATCCCTCATAGCGCCTTCAACAGCCTGAACGATCTCCTGGCTACCAGTATAAGGAGCGCAGATATTCAGAATGACCTTATCATTATCTCTAGAAAAAGCCATAACTCTATCTGCAGCTTCTCTTACATGTTGGGGAAAAAGGCTCACATCTCCTAAAAACTGCACACGAATGCCATACTAATTAACAATGGTCTCATTTTCAATGAGCATCTCCAACTTCTCCTGCATCAAATTCATGAGTGTCTCAACTTCCTCCTTTGAGCGCTTGAAATTCTCAATACTGAAAGCGTAAACACTCACACATTTTATTCCCAATTCGTAACAGTCCCTGAGCGTATGCATCAGGCTCTTATATCCAAACTCAGGCCCCTTCGATTTCTCCATATTTCTATTCGTTGTGTATCTCCGATTGCCATCCATTATGATGGCAACGTGCTGGGGAATAGAGCCCGCCGAAACAATCCGTATTACAAAACGTCTGAATAGTTCGTATACTGCATTTGCAAGAAAGGCGTCGCTTTCTTGAAAGTATGAATTACTGAAGGACTTAATGACTGCATATAGTGCCATCTTTGCTTGTCTGCAGCACTTACTAAGTGCTCAAAGAGATTATATAGAAAGAGGGGAGAGGGGCTCATAGTGGAGCATTTTAACTTCGTGTTTCTCAAAATTCTATGTGGAAATTTTAAATCACTCCAAATTTTGTACAACAGTTTATTTGGCAACTCACGTGCTTCTATATTTCGTTTTAGGGCCACATCAGCATGCTTTTTGTTGAGGTATCCAAAAAGGCCCAAAAACAAAGTGAGACTGATAGTGGTGCACAAAGTCATGTTTTATTGGTGTGCTGATGTGGCATAACATGATTTGTCAGTTTGTGTACTTTATGGATAAAAAGTGTTTTGCAATTGGATATTAAGGTGCTCCATTATGGGATCCACTGAGGACTACTTCTATCCCCACTATTGAACTCTGCTCCACTATAGGCCCCTCTCCCCTATATGGGCCAAAATTATAGGTGCAGGACTATACCACACATATATAGAGATCTATGAGCCAAAACTATAGGTGTAGTAAGTGGCCTTTCTCTATTGGTAGACTTGTCTAGTGATACGGTCGGCTAATTGACTAAAGATGAGAGTAAGATCATGCTCTGTACTAATTTAGCGGCGCAAAAACCACTCAGACATGACTACTTAGCCAAAGAAGGTAGATTCTTTCACCAACTATCACAAGTTTTTTTTAAAGATATTAAGAACTTCCAAAAGAAGTTATGGGTAGATGGAAGATTAAATGTGCTATCCTTTATAAGGTGTTGCATCTCATGACTGTTTGTCTTGCGTTTCAACATTATCAGCGTGAGCATCAGAGAAGATTAATGTGGTCACCGATCAGTTGTCCTTACTAAAAATGGAGAACACGTCTATCCATATATATATATATATATATATAAAAGAATCATTTGATCTTTCAAAGTGATGTATAGAAAAATCTAATGATCCTTAAATATATATGTGGATAGATGTGTTTTTAGTACAACTACATCTTTATGTAAGACGTGTTTACAATAGTGATGAAATAGAGTTTAAATTTCAAATACTTTTATAAATTTTATTTCATCATAGAAAATAATGATTTGATATTACTTTAATATGCTTTATGCAATTATGAAACACTGAATTTTTTAATATCTTTAACATGCTTTGATTATGTTAGTAACTTGTTTCAATCTTCTTTTGTGCTTGTCAATTTAACCATAAAATTTAAATCTTGTTTTGAATACTTATTTACAATTAATGACTTCTTCCCATAATTTATTTTCAAGATCTTGAGCATCAATTTAGTTTTTTTCTTGAAGTATTGAATGTTTATTTTTTCAGCTACTGCATTTTTTTGTGAAGTATATGGAGTTAAGAGTTGCCTCTTAATTTCTTTCATTTGTAAAAATTGACAAAATTATCCAAGGCATATCTCCTCCATTATTTGATCACAGTATTTTATTTTATTTTATCTTTCCAAACTTAGAATCAAACTTTTCTAAGTCATTTCCTTATAAAATAGACTTAATACAAAACAATTCTCTCTAGTGATGGGTAAAAGATTATATACTATAATTTCATTGAACATTTCCTCCAATGACTCAAGACTCAAGGTTAATATGAAATTTCATGCCACGATTGATTTCTTGAAGTAAAGTTTGAAACTTAGATTTTAGAAGAGTTTGTCCTCAAGAAAAATACTCATCCTTTCATATATATATCACATATTATTTTTTTCTTGATTATGTTTGTTCATTTTATTTTATTTTGTTTTAAAGCACTGATTCTCAAAATAACCAAGATGATTGCAATAATGGAAAATCTTTCCTTTCCTCTACTAATCATTATCTATAATCGGATGCCTTTTTGTAGTTTTATTGACAAAGGAGGTGAGATCTAACAAAACTTTTCATCTAGTGATATCATTCTCCAAAGTTTTCGGCACCACTTAACTTTATAGAAATGGTACTCAAATATCATTTACCATTTGCAATGATCTCTGAGATTAAAACCTTTGGAGATTTAGCAATAATCTCTAGGATCAATGCTGCAACCTTTTAAAATTTAGTAATGATCTCTATAATCAACACTACAAACTTTTATATTTATCAATTATTTCTAGGATCAATGCAACTTTTTAAATTTAACAATGATCTCTATGATTTGTTAGAGTCACCAATGGACTCAAGTTCCCAAGATCACTTGTAACACAAAATATTACCTTCCACAAGAGAGCAACAAGAGAAAAATATTGCTCGACCATGGCCATAATGGATTGGTCTATTGATCAAAGATTAACCCATATTAAATGTAAATATAATGTCTTGCTTATATAGGTGAGAGATATGGAAAAACAAGATAGTGACAAGTGTCTTAATCCTATGCAATGAAACAACTAATGATAAGATGAGATAAGATCACATGACTACTAAAGGCTTCTACAAATATTTCTAAAGCCCTAAGTAAACTTAACATGTGAACATGTGTGAATAGGACCTACTAGCTGAACTAATTAGGCAATATACTTTGTTCACATCAACATAATCAACACTATAAATTTCAGATTTAGCAATGATATTTAATCAATGCTACAACCGAAGGGTATCCCTTCCATTAGACTCTACAATTTTACATAACAGAAATTACCAGACCTGCTTACAGTAAGAACAAACTCTAAAACTAATACAATTAATCATTGTGGTGGTGAGGAGCAAGCCTTACTACCTGCTTACAGTAGAAAACTCAACACTAAAACTAATACAATTAGTTATTGTGCTGACGAGGAACCGGCGTTAGTAATCGATCTTTTCGCTTCTGCAGAAAAGGGTAAGCTTTCTGATATTCCAAAACAGCTCTGACGAGATGTTTGAAAGAAAAGTCAGGCCAGAGAATCGGGGTAGCATAAAGCAAGGAAAAGTAAGTTTGCCAGAGAAAAAAGTTGCTTCGCCTGGTCTCTCCAGAAGTCCTAATCAGAAGCTCTGGGTCTGGGCAATTCAACGTATACAAATGGCGCTCTATTTCCTCTGCACTAATATGTTTTTCAGCTATATCCCTCATAGCGCCTTCAACAGCCTGGACGATCTCCTGGGTACCAGTATAAGGAGCGCAGATATTCAGAACGGCCTTATCATTGTCTCTAGAAAAAGCCATAACTCTATCTGCAGCTTCTCTTGCATGCTGGGATCAAAGGCTCACATCTCCTAAAATCTGCACACGAATTCCATACTGATGAACAATGGTCTCTTTTTCAATGAGCATTTCCAACTTCTCCTGCATCAAATTCATGAGCGTCTCAACTTCCTCCTTTGAGCGCTTGATTCTCAATACTGAAAGCGTAAACACTCACACATTTTATTCCCAATTCGTAACAGTCCCTGAGCGTATGCATCAGGCTCTTATATCCAAACTCATGGTCCTTCGATTTCTCCATATTCCTATTCGTTGCGTATCTCCGATTGCCATCCATTATGATGGCAACGTGCTGGGAAACAGAGCCCGCCGAAACAATCCATATTACAAAATGTCTGAATAGTTCGTATTCTGCATCTGCAAGAAAGGCAGCGCTTTCCTGAAAGTATGAATTATTGAAGGATTTAATGGCTGCATATAGTGCCCTCTCTGCTTGTCTACAGCACTTTCTGTGTGTCAAAGAGATTATATAGAAATATATGGCCCAAAATTATAGGTGCTGGACTATACCCACGGGCCACATATATAAAGATCTATGAGCCAAAATTTTAGGTGCAGTTAGTGGCCTTTGTCTATTGGTATACTTGTCTAGTGATATGGTCGGCTAATTGATTTGAGAGCAAGATCATGCTATAGACTAATTTAGCGGCGGGAAAACCACTCAGACATGACAACTAGTAAATTCTTCCACCAGGTTCGACAGGTTTTTTCTAAAACATTAACATTCAGACATGACAACTTGACTAAAGAATGTAAATTCTTCCACTGAATTTTAATGTTAAAATATTCTGGTAATTTCTACCAGCTGTAGGTTAAGTTTTTTATTTTTATTTTTACTTTTATGTCGGCTAGGGTTAGATTAATTCTAGAAGTCTAGGGTTAGGTAAATTCTAGAAACTTATTTTATGTCGGCCAAGGTAAAATAATAAAAATAATATGTCGGCCTATATTCTAGATTTTTCTAAATGTATCTAAAGTCCTCTATATAAAGAACTCATGTAAATCTTTTTTACTCAAGCAATGTGAATGAAGAATTTTGTTATTGTGCAGCAGCACGAATATTTTATTTTTTTCCGCTTAATTTCTTTGCCTCTGCCCACTATCAGAGTGGTATCAGAGCCAAGTTAAGAAGCAGGAGAAGAAGAGCAGATTTGAGGATTGTTGAAGTTGCATGTTTATTTTTGGTGAGCAGAATGTTGCCGATTAGTCAATCAATTGAGTAAGCTACAATTTTATTATATATCGTATTTTTATTGATAGCAAGATTATTAAAAAAAAAAAGAAATTTAGGGTTTACAGATACTATTTTAAAATATGGCGTCAAGTAGTGTGCAAACTCAAATTCCAATATTTTCTGGTAAAAATTATGATACTTGGTCATACAGAATGAAATTAATATTTAATTTTGAAGATTTATCAGAAATAGTTGAAAATGGTTATACAGAACCACAGGATGAGTCTACTTTGAGCACTAATGCAAAAAATAAGTTGAGTGAAAACAGGAAAAAGAATAAAAGGGCTTTGCAGATAATTGGACAAGGATTGGATGATTCAATCATTGGAAGGATTAAGCCAGCCACTACAGCCAAGCAAGCATGGGATATTCTGGAAACAACATATCAAGGTACAAGTAAGGTAAAACTTGCCAGATTGCAAGGACTCAGGAAAGAATTTGAAAACTTGCAAATGAGTGATTCTGATTCAGTAGATCAATTTGAAAATCGTGTTATGAATTTGGTTAATCAAATAAGGATGAATGGTGATGAACTAACAGATCAAAAGGTTGTAGAAAAGATCTTAAGAAGTATGCCTACTAAATTTGATACTATTGTTGTGCCAATTGAGGAAACTAAGGATTTGTCAACATATTCAATAGATGAGTTGTTTGGTACTTTGAAAAATTATGAGTTGAGATTGAACAGGAATAATAATACCTCATTGGAGAGTGCATTCAAAGCACAAATGACATTTGGCAGAGGCAGAGGAAGAGGAAATCTAGGATTCAGAGGAAGAGGAAGAGGAAGAGGAAGAAGCAATTTTCAAAGAGAAGAATGGAAGAGTCCAGATCCAGGAGGATGGAGAAATCAAAGTTTCAATTCAAGGGGACGCTATAACAATCAAGCATCACAAAGGTATGACAAATCAAATGTTCAATGTTACTATTGCAAGAAGTATGGTCATATTGCAAATGAATGTCGAAAGAAGCAAGTTGATATGGGAAAGCAAACTGCAAATTTTTCTGAGTAATTCTGAGACATTGTTCATTAGTTGTCATGTAGCTCAAGAAAGTTCAAGTAACATTTGGTTTCTAGATAGTGGTTGCAGTAACCATATGACAGGAAATAAAGACTTGTTTGAAAGTTTGGATACTTCAGTGAAATCAGAAATTAAATTGGGGAATGATAATACAGTTGCAGTCATGGGTAAAGGTGCAATTAATGTGATGACAAAGCTTGGTAAGAAGTCCATTCCTGATGTTTATTTTGTACCTAGTTTGAAGCATAATCTCATAAGTGTGGGACAACTTTCTCAAAAGGGTTATAGAGTTGTTTTTGAAAATAATGTGTGCACTATATTTGATATTCCTCCTAGTAATAAGGTGATTGCAAAGGTTGAAATGACAAATAACAGAATGTTCCCACTTCAAATGAAAAATGAATTAATGGAGAAGATTGAAGCAAGTTTCAAGGCATCAAGTCAAGATCAAGCATGGATATGGCACTTGAGGTATGGTCATCTTAACTTCAAAGGATTGTGTTTATTGAAAAGGAAAGAAATGGTAAGAGGCTTACCCCCTATTGAAGCACCATTAAGTTCATGTGAAAGTTGTATTTTGGCTAAGCATCATAGAACAAGTTTTCCAAAGGGAATGTCATATAGAGCATGGGCACCTTTAGAAATTGTGCATACTGATATATGTGGTCCAATGCAAACACCATCTTTAGGGGGAAGCATTTATTTTCTAACATTCATTGATGATTTTAGTAGGAAAACATGGGTTTATTTTCTGAAATATAAATCTGAGGCATTTGGAAAGTTCAAGGAATTCAAAGCATTGGTTGAGAAACAAAGTGGCCTACCCATCAAGGTATTGAGATCAGATAGAGGAGGTGAATTCAAGTCAAATGAGTTTTTGGATTATTGCAGGTATCATGGAATAAAGAAGCAGTTTACTACAAGTTACACACCTCAGCAAAATGGTGTTGCAGAAAGAAAGAATCGAACAATAATGGAAATGGCAAGGAGCATGTTGAAAGGAAAGAATCTACCTAATGAGTATTGGGCTGAAGCAGTAGCTTGCACAGTTTATATTTTGAATAGAAGTCCAACAAAGATTGTAAGGGACAAGATTCCACAAGAAGCATGGAGTGGTAAGCATCATAGTGTTTCTCATTTCAAAATATTTGGTTGTATTGCATTTGCACATGTGCCCAAGGAAACAAGAAGTAAGTTGGATGATAAAAGTGAAAAATGCATTTTTATTGGTTATGATGAACAATCTAAGGCATATAAGTTGTTTAATCCTATTACCAAGAAAGTCATTGTAAGTAGAGATGTTGTGTTCAAAGAGGAAGAATCTTGGGATGGAAACATAGACAAAACAATTACAGGTGTTGCAGCATTGCCATATAATGAACAAAAAGAAAAAGATCAAGAAAACCAAGGAGATCAATCATATGAACAAGGAGGAACGCCATCAAGAAGTCCACAAGAAGATAACACACAAAGGGAAGTTGAGCAAGGACAATCATCAAGTCCACAAGTAAGTGATGATTCAAATCCTACACTTGCATCATTAAGATCAAAGCTTAAAAGCAAGAAATCTAGAAGTTTGCAAGAAATTTATGATCAAGGAGATAAGATAGATTTGCAATCAAACTTTGCTTTATTTGCTCAAGATCCTATTTATTTTGAAGATGCAATTAAGGAAGAACATTGGATTAATGCAATGAATGATGAAATGGAATCCATTGAGAAGAATGATACATGGGATTTAGTTGATTTGCCTAAGGAAAAAGATTGCATTGGTGTAAAATGGGTTTATAAAACTAAGTATAATGCAAATGGAGAAATTGACAAATATAAGGCAAGACTAGTAGCTAAAGGATTTTCTCAAGAATATGGAGTTGATTATAATGAAACATTTGCACCTGTAGCAAGACTTAACACTGTTAGAATGGTACTAGCTATTGCAGCTCAAAATGATTGGAAGGTTTATCAAATGGATGTTAAATCAACCTTCTTGAATGGATATTTAGAAGAAGAGGTTTATGTGCAGCAGCCACCAGGATATGAAATAAAAGGTTATGAAGACAAAGTTTACAGTTAAAGAAGGCACTCTATGGATTGAAGCAAGCTCCAAGAGCATGGTACAGCAGGATAGATTCATACATGATAAGCAATGGATTCAACAGAAGTACTAGTGAGCCTACTCTATACACCAAAGTCAATGAGCAAGGTCAGATTTTAATTGTTTGCTTGTATGTTGATGATTTGATTTTTACAGGTAATCTTTCTATTGACATGTTTAAATCAGCAATGAAGAAGGAATTTGAGATGACTGATTTGGGATTGATGAAATATTTTCTTGGCATTGAAGTAACACAAAATGATAAGGGCATTTTCATTTGTCAAAGTAAATATGCTAAAGATGTTTTGAGAAGGTTTAGAATGATAAATTGTAGTCCAGTTTCTACACCTGTGGCAATAGGCACAAAACTAAGCAGAGAAGATAATGAGATTGATTTTGATTCAACTATATTTAGAAAATTGGTTGGTAGTTTGATGTATCTCACAGCAACTAGACCAGATATAATGTATGGAGTAAGTTTGATTTCAAGATTCATGGATTCACCAAAGAACTCACATTGGCAAGCAGGAAAAAGATTATTGAGGTACATTGCAGGAACTATGAATCATGGCATATTGTATTCTACTTCAAATAAATTTCAATTGGTGGGATATACAGATAGTGATTTTGCAGGAAGTATTGATGATAGAAAAAGTACATCTGGATATGCATTTCATCTTGGAACAGGTGTTGTAGCATGGGCATCAAAGAAGCAGCCTATAGTGACAATTTCATCAGCAGAAGCAGAGTATGTAGCAGGAACATCAGCAGCATGTCAAGCAGTGTGGATGAGAAGAGTCTTGAAGGATCTACTACATGAACAAGAGGAGCCAACTATAATCTATTGTGACAACAAGTCCACCATTGCACTGTCAAGGAATCATGTTTTTCACAAGAGGACAAAACACATTGATACTAGATATCACTTTATTCGGGAGTTAGTGAACAATGGAGAAATCAATCTACAGCATTGCAGATCTGAAGAACAATTTGCAGACATATTTACAAAGGCTTTAGCACAAGAGCAATTTGAATTTTTGAAGGAGTTTTGGGCATTGTAAATATTGATATAGTTTGTGGTAGAAATTAGGGGGGAGTGTTAAAATATTCTGGTAATTTCTACTAGCTGTAGGTTAAGTGTTTTAGTTTTATTTTTACTTTTATGTCGGCTAGGGTTAGATTAATTCTAGAAGTCTAGGGTTAGGTAAATTCTAGAAACTTATTTTATGTCGGCCAAGGTAAAATAATAAAAATAATATGTTGGCCTATATTCTAGATTTTTCTAAATGTATCTAAAGTCCTCTATATAAAGAACTCATGTAAATCTTTTTTACTCAAGCAATGTGAATGAAGAATTTTGTTATTGTGCAGTAGCACAAATATTTTATTTTTTCGCTTAATTTCTTTGCCTCTGCCCACTATCATTTAATACATTAAGAACTTCGAAAAGAATTCATGGATAGATGGAAGATTAAATGTGGTATCGCTTATAAGGATTTTGCATCTCATGACAGTTTGTCTTGCGTTTCAACGTTATTAGCCGTCCCTATTAAAACGGAGAGTAGATTTTTCTATATATCACTTGGGATCTAGTGATCCTTAGAAAAGACAAATATATGGATAGACGTGTTTTTATGTACAGATCTGTCTTTATGTTAGATGTTTAAGATAGTGATGAAATAGAGTTTAAATTTCAAACGTTCTCATATAAATTTTATTTCATCATAGAAAATAATGAGATGATATATTTTAATATGCTTTATGCAAATACGAAATATTCAATATTTTAATATTTCCAACATACATTGATCATGTTAGTAACTTCTTGTTTTAATTTTGTTTTGTGTTTATCAATTTAATCATAAAATTTGAATTTTGTTTTGAACATCTATTTACAATTAATAACTTCTTCTCATAATTTGTTTTCAAGAAGATCTTGAGCATCAATTTAGTTTTTTCTTTAAGTGTTATGTTTATTCTTTCAACTACTGTATTTTTTGAAGTATATGGAGTTAAGAATTGCCTCTTAATTTCTTTCATTTGTAAAAGTTGACAAAATTATCTAAGCCATATCTCCCCCGTTATTTGATCTCAGTATTTTATTTTCTTCAAAACTCTCCAAGCTTATCTAGAATCAAACTTTTCTATGTTATTTTCTTATAAAATAAACTTCATAGAAAACAATTCTCTCTAGTGATGGGTGAAAGAATTATACTATATTTTCATTGAACATTTCCTCCAATAGCTCAAGGTTAATATGACTTTTAATGCTACAATTGATTTCTTGAAGTAGCGTTTGAAACTTAGCTTTTAGAAGAGTTTTTCCTCAAGAAAAATAGTCCCCCTTTCATATATCTATCACAAACTAATTTTTCCTTGATTACATTTGTTCATATTTTTGTTTGTTTAAAGCATTGAATCTCAAAATAACCAAGATGATTGCAATAATGGAAAATATTTCTTTCCTCTACTAATCATTATCTATAATCGGATGTCTTTTGTAGTTCTATTGACAAAGGAAGTGAGGTCTAACAAAACTTTCCATCTAGTGATATCATTCTCCAAAGTTGTTGGCACCATCTAACTTTATAGAGATGGTACTCAATATATTATTTACCATTTGGCAATGATCTTTGAGGTCAAAACCATTGAAAATTTAACAATAATCTCTAGGATCAATGTTGCAACATTTTAAAATTTAGCAATGATCTCTATAATCAACACTACAAATTTTTAGATTTAGCAATGTTTTTTACAATGAATACAACTTTTTAGATTTAACAATGATCTCTATAATTTGTTAGAGTCATCAGTGGACTCAAGCTCCCAAGATCATGTGCAATACCAAAGATTACTCTCCACAAGAGAACAACAAGAGTAACATATTGCTAAATTATGGGCGCAATGGATTGATCTATTACCCCATATAAATGTACATATAATGTCTTTCTTATATAGGTAAGGTTGAGAGATATGACAAAACATGATTGTGACAAGTGTCTTAATCTTATGCAATGAAACAACTAGTGATAAGATGCTCAAGATAAGATCACATTCAACTACTAAAGACTTCTAGAAATATTCCTAAATCCTTAAGTAAACTTAACATGTGAACATGTGTGAATAAGATCTACTAGTTGAACTAGTTAGGTAATATACCATGTTCACGCCAACATGGTCAACACTACAAATTCTAGATTTAACAAGAGATATTTATAATCAATGCTACAATATTTTAGATTAGTAACAATCTCGACAATCAATGCTACAACCTTTTAAACTTAATAATGATCTCTATAATCATCATTACAACCTTTTAGATTTAGCAATGATCCCTATTATCGATGCTACAATCTTTTAGAACTAGCAACAATGTCTATGATCAACACTACAACCTTTTAAATTTAGTAGTAAACTCTACAATCAATACTATAGCCTCTTACATTTAACAATGATGTCTACTACCATTTTTCAACACATTTTATGGCTGACATCCTTTTTAGCATGATAAAAAATAAATAATTTTAAAATCTTGAAATTTTTTATCTCTTCCCACAAGGACCACCAAGTCAAGCCACAATTAAACTGACATTTTCTCTTCTAACTTCACTTTATTTGCATTACCTAAAATTTCTTTCACCAAAAAGATAAAACCCATTTGATCAAGTCATCTCCCTTTACACACAAGATTTAAAACATCATCTCGTCGAGTGTAAAGCTGAATAAATATACTCTTGATCCAATCGTTTTGTATTATCATTTTCACTGGATTTCCTTTCCCTTGAACATGGAGGCAAAAATGAGGAAGAAGTATCTTTATAACCTCGCTTCTTCTTTCTAAAAAATGATTTCTCTAACCAAGAAACACATATTAAAGAAGGGAAGATAGTCAACCTTTGAATCTTTTCTAGCAATTTCTCATTATGACTTCAAACTACTACACAGGCCTTCTTTTGAATAAGTCAGGTAAATTACCCATAATACTAAGCAGCACAATGGTTTATTTATGCTTCACAAGCACTTTATGTAGGCCGCCATTTGCTTATATCAAAAGCTTCATCACATAGTTTTCAAAGTTCATCAACGGTTGCACAATGATACATACTGATGTGTATTGTCTTCTTGATTTTATATTTCTATTCATAAGACTTTGAAATGCCAACAACAAACCAGAACTAAAATTAATTTGACAGCGCCATAAACCTGTGTTGTACACTGACCATGCACTAGCTACTACCATTATCAGCCTCGTCTCCGTGTACAACTGTGTGAAACCCACATATTTTATTTGTTTAAATTGAAACAATGCAAAGGAAGTGAAATCCAGATACTTGCTCTAATTTTCAAACACTGTTATATTTCCCACTACCAGATCAAATTTATGGAGATGGACCTTGTAGACGAGGTCATTGTAGTAGCCCACAGGGACGCTGATAGTTCCATAAGGTATCAATTCATAGGGCAATTGAAGTAGAGAAGAGAAGTAGCATTGAAGAATCCAATAGGTTGGAAAATCTGTTAGTAATGATCCATACATAATCACTGCTCATCATTCCTAATTCGTACGCCTCAAAAACAGGATTAAAGACAAATGAGGATGCATATGGACAATAAATACTCGAGACTCCAACCTCATCAGCTCATCTTCAACAACCCTTTGCATTGCCGAGATATCGGCCTAGGGAGAGACTGCAGCTTTGAAAATAATTTTTGCCTCAACATCTTGTGGACGCGGCTAATCTCCCTACAAAAATGCATGTCAAAGGCATGATAACATAAAAAACACATAAGAACATACATAGAAACATAAATAACATGATGGAACAATGTAGTGTGGGGCCCGTCGAGATGGAAGATAAAAGTGACGAATTTGGCAGATGGGAGGAAACATTACAGCAATCAAAACATGGAAATAACAACGCCATCAAGTGGTGTTTCCCATGTTTTACCAGTTATCAACGTTGTGGGTGGGAGTTTCATCATAAAAGTTTTCGGCCAGTGGTTTCTGTGAGAAGCTATCCCTTTCTTTGGATTTTGTGCACCCACGAGCATTGGAGGTTGACGTGAGTAAGACATTCGTTCTAAATTGTAATAAGTATTATTTTTAAAGATGTGTTTAAATATGTAATGCACAAAATAATTTCAAGTTGGAAAACATTTTGTGTTGTGAGTTTTTTCATTCTACATGTTCAAAGCTAAAGGTTGGAGAGCACAACGTGGAGTTGCGAGTGAGGGATACATAAAACAGACCAAATTGAGGTGAGGGATGACTAACCGATTGGGTTGTTACTTGTAAAGGGTTTTAAAACAGTATGTGGGTTATAGGTATCATAACACCTAGTGTTTTGCAACCTATATTTTTATTGACAACAAGATTGTACTTGAGAGAACCAGCAATTACAGAGATTCATAACAAGCACGGTGAAGACAGAACGCTTAAACTCAACCTATGTATTAGATAGTCAAGGAGATGTACATATAAAGGAGATTAGGCAAGCATGAGGTGTTTTGAAAACCATTGGCACCTCTCTATACTCTAAACCAGTTGGACAACAAGTATCAAGGATGCCAATGAGGTGAACTGCTCCATAATTACTACCAAGCAGGCTTAAGTTAGCCTATGTTTATGGTATACACTAACACCCCCCCTTAAGCATAGCTTAGGTGGGCATGGATGAGATGGGTCCCGACTACTAGCCTGGTGAGGTACCCATGTACAATGCAAAATAAAAGGAGTCTCAACCATGAAGCTTGACAAGGTACTCATGTACAATGCACTCTCTCTAAAAAACAGAGTAAGAAAACCTGGTGGGAGAAAAATTATCCTCCAAAAAGAGAGATGTGGAGAAGACTAGAAATCCCCCCCAAGGATGATGATGATGTTGATATAGACCGCACGCCAAAAAGATCTCATAAATGAATGAACTTGCTCTCAGTGAAGGGTTTGGTGAAGATGTCAGCAACCTACTCTGAAGACTAGCAAAAGACTAAGTCGATAATATGACCATGAATCAACTCTCGAATGTAATGCATATGAATCTCTATGTGTTTGGTTTGTTGATGTTGAACTAGATTCCTACATATCTGAATAGTACTCTAGTTGTCACAATAGATGACTATAGGCTGCTTGAAAGGAGTACCAAACTCAGAAAGAACATGCCTTAAAGCCATATACCTCAATAGTTGAGTTAACAGCCCCCCTAAACTCTACCTCTATGGATGATATAGCAATAGTATTTTGCTTCTTGCTAGACCAGCTGATAGGACCTAAACCAAGTGAAAAGTTGTAACTTGAAGTGGACTTACGTTGCTCAGTGTCACCAACCCAATCTGAATCTGTATAACCAACCAAGTCAAGTGATGAACCAACTTTGTAGTGAATCCCAAACCCAAGAGTACCATGAAGATAGTGAGCCTGTCAAGGAGATGTACATATAAAGGAGACCAAGCAAGCATGAGGTGTTGAAGACCATCGACACCTCTCCAGACTCCCAAATAACCAAGCATGAGGTGTCCTAAAAACCATTGATGCCTCTCTATACTCCAAACTAGTTGGGCAACAAGTGTCAAGGATGCCAATGAGGTGGACAACTCCATAATTACTGCCTAAGTAGGCTTAAGTTAGCCTGTGTTTATGGTATACACTAACAGTACTTAAAACCTTTTTATTATTTACATAGTACAAATGTGATGAAAGGAACCTTTAAAAAATTTAACAACTTATAGTTAGAGTAAGAATTGGATTTTAATTTCTTCATATGATTGAAAAAAAAGCATAAAATAATTGCAGATTGGAAAACACAATGTGGGTTGTCAGTTATTTCATTTTGCATGTTTAAATCTAAAGGGTGGAGAGCACGGGGAGGAGTTGCAGATAGGGGATACGTAAAACTAACCAAATTGATCTGAGGGGTGACTAACCAATTGGGTTTTTACGTGTAGATAGTTTTATAACAGTATGTGGGCTGCAAGTTTCATAACACCCAATATTTTGCAAATTACAATTTTACAAAATAGTATGAATGTCTTGAAAACCTTTTGTTATTTAGATAGTATGAATGTAATGAAAGACACCTTCAAAATTTATAACAAGTCTTAGGTAGACTAAAAATTGCATTTCAAATTCCTCATATGATGGAAAAATAAATGCACAGAATAATTGCAAGGTCGAAAACACAATATGGTTTGTCAGTTATTTCATTCTGCATGTCCTAAGCTAAAGGGTGGAGATCATGAGGAGTTGCAGGTGGGGGATACATAAATATAGTGAAATTGACCTGAGAGGTAACTAACCAATTGGGTTGTTATGTGTAGAGGGTTATACAATAGTATGTGGGTTACAGATTTCATAACATCCAGTATTTTTTAACTTGCAACTTTACAAAATAGTATGAATGTCTTGAAATCCTTTTGTTATTTAGATATTATGAATGTAATGAAATGAACCTTCAAAATTTATAACAAGTCTTAAGTAGACTAAAAATTGCATTTTAATTTCCTCATATGATGGAAAAATAAATGCACAAAATATTTGCGGGTTGGAAAACATAATGTGGGTTGTCAGTTATTTCATTTTACATGTTCAAAGCTAAAGGGTGGAGAGCACAAAGAAGAGTTGCAGGTGGGGGAAACATAAAATTAACCAAATTGAGATGACGGGTGACTAACCAATTGGGTTGTTACATGTAGAGGGTTTTACAATAGTATGTGGGTTGCAAGTTTCATAACACCCAATGTTTTCCAACCTCCAATTATACATAAACAGTATGTTTGTAATGAAAACCTTTTATTATTTAGAGCGCACAAATGTAATGAAAGACACCTTCAAAATTTACCACATCTGTTACTTAGAGTAAAAATTGCATTTCAATTTCCTCGTATGATTGAAAAATAAATACACAATATAATTGTAGGTTGGAAAAAAAATATTGGTTGTTAGTTAGTTCATTGTGTTTGTTCAAAGCTCTAGGGAATAGAGCTTGGGGAGGAGTTGCAAGTGGGGATACATAAAACTAACCAAATTGAGCTTTGATGGGTGACTAACCAATTGGCTTGTTACGTGTAGAGTGTTTTACAACAGTTTGTGGGTTGCAAGTTTCATAACACCTAGTATTTTTTATCCTCCAATTATACATAGATAGTATAATTGTAATGAAAACCTTTTGTTATTTAGAGAGTACAAATGTAATGAAAAAACCTTCAAAATTTACCACATCTATTACTTAGAGTAAAATTTGTGTTTCAATTTTCTCAAATGATGGAAAAATAAATGCACAATATCATTGCAGGTTGGAAAACACAATGTTAGTTGTCAATTAGTTCATTGTGCTTGTGCAAAGCTCTAGGGAAAAGAGCTTGGGGAAGAGTTGTAGGTGAGGGATACATAAAACTAACCAAATTGACCTGAGGGGTGACTACCCAATTGGGTTGTTATGTGTAGAGGGTTTTACAACAATATGTGGGTTGCAAGTTTCATAACACCCAATGTTTCCCAACCTCCAATTTTACATAGTATGATTGCAATGAAAACCTTTTTTTATTTAGAGAGTACGAATGTAAAGAAAGGCACATTCAGAATTTACCACAACTGTTACTTAGAGTAAAAATTGTGTTTTAATTTCCTCATATGATGGAAAAATAAATGCACAAAAACACAATGTTGGTTGTCAATTAGTTCATTGTCCTTGTTCAAAGCTCAAGGGCAAAGAGGTTGGGAAGGAGTTGCAGGTGGGGGATACACAAACTTAACGAAATTGATCTAAGGGGTGACTAACCAATAGGGTTTGTATGTGTAGATGGTTTTACAACAATATACAGGTTGCAAGTTTCATTTAACACCCAATGTATTGCAACCTATAATTTTACAAAAAAGTATGAATGTAATGAAAAATATTTTTGTTATTTACACAATAGGAATGTAATGAAATTCACCTTCAAAATTTATAACAACTCTTAGTTAGAGTAAAAATTGTGTTTCAATTTCCTCATATATTCGAAAAATAAATGCAAAAAATAATTGGAGGTTGGAAAACATAGTGGGTTGTGAGTAGATGATTTTATGAAACCTACAACCCACGCATTGTTGTAAAACCTATAGGTGCAGATTTTTTAATATTTATTTTTCCTACACATTATTAAGCATACTTAGGTTATATGAGACATGGTTTATGTGAGGACACGTGGTGTAATCCATCGATTACATGTATCACTCTCACCCACACTTGGGTGGTTGAGTCTCACACCCTCTTTTGGCCTTTTATGCCACCTCACAAAACCACTATCTCGTCTCTTTCTGAGTAGGTTATGCCACCTATTTGGAATTTTCCAAGTAGGTTTAACTCCCACCTAATTTGGTTATTTGGGAGTTATTACCCCTCTTGGAATTATATGCCCACATTATGCTATATATTCAGTACTCACCTCTCCCTCCTATCTAATTCAGATGAGTTTGTATCAACTCAGTCAGTGCAAGGGAGTTTTGATGCATATTGAATCATTTTGAGTGTGATAATATCATCATTTAGTTATTGCACCATATTCCAGCATTTCATCCTCTTACTGCTCTCATGTAGAAGGTTAATCTTGGTTTTGCAGTGATCCTAGATGCTCGAGTTCATCAATAACTCTTACATGGTATCAAAAAGTTAGGATCTGCAATCTCCTCGAATTTGGGATAAATTCAGCATCGAGCTTTTGTTGGGTGCATTTTCAATGAAAATGGACATCGCCATTGAGTCTAGAAGGCTTCGCAGACGAATTTTGATATAAAGCACTCTATATTTCGGCTCTTGAAAAATTCTAACCATTTTTTAGGGCTTGAAGAATCTTGGCAAAATAAGATTTCGTATTGTCATCCTCCATCATCAAAATTTTCTGCCTACATTTGCTGGGTAAAATTGTTTTTTTTATTCAAAATTTTTATAAAGTATTTTGTGAAAAATCATTTGAAAAAAATCAAAAGCAAAAAAATCAAATAAAAAAAATATTTTGAAAAAGTTTATTTGAAAATTAAAAAAAAATAATAAGAAGGTACCTGCACAATATGAGGTACTGCGCAAGCCCTTGCAGCGTTGTACCAGGAATACACGGGCCCCACCATTGGGTTCGCACTCCTCAAAGGGTGTGGACCCTTTTAGAAAAGGCTGCCAATTTTTTTTTGTAAATTTTTTTATTTATTATTTAAAAATTTCAAAAATTCATTAAACTCCTGTACTACAACGTACCGCCTCGACCTTTGTGCCCCCCTTTTGGCGCCTTTGCCTGTTTTAGCAGAAATTTTAGCATTTTTTCTAAATTTGGAGGTATCTCTAGATTTAGCTTGTGGTAACTATTTTTAGTAGAGGTTCAAACAAATTTGGCAGTTCTCCAATTTGGCGGGTTTAACAAAATTTAGCGGCAGTTTGGCCAAATTTGGCATAAGTGGATTTTTGAAAATTTGCCCCCTCACCATTGCATTTTTCAGTTTGGAAGGCGAACTTTGTGAGGCCTGTTCTCAGCCATATAAGCTCCTTTTTCGAAGCAATTTTTTTATTTGGGGTAGAATTTTGCAGGATTCACAGTGATGGAATCTATTTTTGCTCAAGTGATCCAATTTTTCTAGAAAATCAATTTTCTCAATAGATCTGAAGGACAATTCTCATTTTTTGAACTTCAAACAGCTGTAAGTTTCACGTACGACCTCAGATCGAGGTGATTCATTTTTGAAAGTTGATATTTTTCCAAGCACTACACATTGGTGCTATTTTGAGGTTTTGATTCTAATACTATTTTGTATTTTTAGTATTTGGGCCCAATTTTGGACATTGTAAAACTTTGGTAACAACTCCAAAATTGTGAACGCACTAATTATAAATTTCCACCATCATTATTTTCTATGGGGATCATTGATTGATTGAATTTGGGGGGGTGATCTTGTGGTGATTGATTGCATTCATTTCTTTGATATGTGTTCTTACAATGGGGAAACATAACATTGAACTCCTAACTCCATATAATTATGCATCATGAAAACAATCAGTATGAAATTATATAAGGGGAAAAGGTTGCATAGGATATGTAAAATAATCTATTCCTGAACCTGTTGATGTTCGTGCAAAAGATTTGTGGGAGATCAATCGTGAGAAAACTCTTGGTTCCATTTTTTCACTAGTCTCTTTTGACTTACAATTTCATCTTGAATCATGCAAGACACCTAAGGAGGCTTGGGAGACTCTTGAAAACTTGTATGGTAAGACTGATAAGATTAGAGGTTATCATATTGATAATGATTTGATGAATCTTGATCCAAAAAATTTTGACCACATCCAAGACTATATCTCCAAGATGAAGCAACTAAGAACATAGCTAAAGGATTGCAAGATTACTAAGGAGGATTTACAGTTGATTCTCAATGTGTTATCTAAGCTTGGTCCTGAGTATTCCGTGTTTGTTTTCGACTTTCACACCAATAGGATTTCTATGGGAACTACATATGTTGTGCCAACATTTGATGCATTTTCAGATCTTCCAATCCAAGAGGAAGTGAATCTTATTCAAATGGGTCTCATCAAGGTTTCCAAGTCACAAGCATTGGTGGCTAGTGAGTCTAAGGTACATAAAGAATCAAGGCATCCTAATTAGAAACAAAAGAAGAAAAATAACAAGCCACAAAAAGAATTCGAATCCTCTTCCTCAAAAGGAGAATCTTTTAAAAAGGAGAAGCCCACATGTGTTATTGCAAGAAATCTGGGCATGATGAACATCAATGTTATTTAAAAAAAATTGATGAGTTGAAAAATATTTTAGCAAAGAATAAAATCAATTTACCTTCAACTATGTCAAAGGATTCATCATCTTCCTCTAAACCGAAGTCATAGAAACAAAAGGGGAAAGCACTTGGTCTCATTGCAGATTCTAAATCAGGGAGATGGATCCTTGATTCTAGAGCCTCACATCACATGGCTTCATCACAGAGTATGTTCTCTTCATTTGAAACTTTTTCATCACCGAACATACTGATGGCTAATAATACATATATGTGTGTTTGTGGGAAAGGATCTATTGACATATACGAAGGATCATTCAATGATGTCCTTTGTGTTTCTTCATTGTCAACAAATATCCTTTCTATCTATCAGATCACACATGGTGGGGAAGGAAAGAGTGTTGAGTTCACACCAAATTCTGTGATTATTCAGGATTTGCATAGCAGAGATATTGTTGTAGTTGAGGAGGTAGATCATCAATCTCTAGTATACACCTCACATTTTTCCTTTGATGTTCCTTTGGTTGATGTACACACTCAGGCATCTATTGTGAACATTTTTTAGGAGATTCAGTATGGTCAAGTGAATCTTGGTATTATTTCAACCGAGGTTCAAGAGACATGTGTTGATACTCCATCTCCTACATCACTTGTTGTTTCTGATGATACTGGTGTTGCTACATTCATGTCTCCTATTGAATCAGTGCAACAAGACATTCATTGTCTTCCAGACACAACTACTTGGGATGAGTACTCAACAGACATTTCAGGTTTGTTTTGTGAGTCCTATCTTGCAGACTTGGAGGACACAATTGAGTGCATTCATCTTCTCTTTAATGAAGTTGCTTTGTCTTCTTCAGATGTTGAGGGGGAACCTTTTGACCCTCTTGTTCTTTACCCACATTATCATTCCTCATAGTTTGACATGACTATGACTACAATTGAGCAACATTTGGAGGATACACCTTTTTCTTCAGAGAAGATATATTTGTCTTCGGATTTTGTTCGACATCCATCTCCACTAGGTTCTGGATTATCATCTTCTGCAGTGTGGCCTAGAACACCTAATTTGATGGTGACAACTTTCGGCGTCGACATGGGGACACCTGAGTAGAGTTTAGAGACATTATACATTTTCATCATTCTTCCTTCATATTCCTTTTAGGAATGGGAAGATATCCTACATGCATCTTTGGTTTTCTTTCTTCCTAAGGGGAGGAATATTGTTTGGCGATCTTGGATCATCTTCAACTTCTTGTGTCGAGCATTCACCAACAATGTAGGAGATTCTACATTGGGGGACTGTATGGTCCTTCTTCTTCTCTCTTGGGGGGAAGTTTTGTCCTACGGGTTTTCTCTTTCTCATCTTTTGATAGGTTTCATCATTGTACATGGGTACCTAACATGGCCTTGTAGCTAAGACCCATCTTTGCATTGTTCCATCCTTTCACCCACCTAAGCTGTGCTTAAGGGGCGGTGTTGGTGTAGGTTTTTTAATATTTATTTTTCCTACACATTATTAAGCATACTCAAGTTATATGAGACATGGTTTATGTGAGGACATGTGGCATAATCCATCAATTACATGTGTCACTCTCACCCACACTTGGGTGGTTGATTCTCACACCCTCTTTTGGCCTTTTATGCCACCTCACAAAACCACTGTCTTATCTCTTTCTTAGTAGGTTATGCCACCTATTTTTCATTTTCTAAGTAGGTTTAACTCCCACCTAATTTGGTTATTTGGGAGTTATTACCCCTCTTGGAATTATATGCCCACATTATGCTATATATTCAGCACACCTCTCCCTCCTATCTAGTTCAAATGAGTTCATATCAACTCAATCAATGCAAGGGAGTGTTGATGCATATTGCATCATTTTGAGTGTGATAATATCAGCATTCAGTTATTGCACCATATTCCATCATTTCATCCTCTTTCTTCTCTCATGTAGAAGGTTAATCTTGGTTTTGCAGGTGATCCTAGATGCTCAAGTTCATCAACAACTCTTACAAAACCCTCTACATAGTGGGGTATGATTTTAACCAGAAATCAGGAAAGGAAATTACAAAAAAAGAAAAGAGATAACCCCAATGGAATACAAATGAACACCACCCAGATTCCTCGAAGGAAACTAAGAATAAAAGGTAATAGACACAAATGACAGGCAAATCACAAGTTCTTCACCCAAAAATGATTTCCCAATAAGACAAGCAATAGCTCCTTCCAAGTATGTAAATAGATATAAAAGTGATTGTATATTAAGACTGAATAATACATACAACCTTCAGGAACACAAATTACTTTTCAAATATAGGTGCACCCAAATATATTAGAAAAATATTGAAAATTAATTGTAAATTAACACCAAAAAACTTGCAATCAAAAGAGAATAAAAAGGACACATAGATCCCAAACATATCATTTATTCAATGCAATGGAAGTTCACAGACTTCTCCCTTCTCTTTATACAAATGCCATGCTTGAAAAGCCCAACTACTGCTCTATTTTCCTAAAATTAAATATTCCCCTCTTTTGGTAGAGACTCCTTATTTCAAAAAAATAACTGATTATTAAAAAACAATTTCTAAAGAAACCTCCAATTCTATGTAGAATATGATTTTTTTTACCTTTCATATTTTAATTCTAACATTTTGCAAATACTAATACTTAAAACAAATTTGTAATCTTCCATTATGTTTTGAAGGGTGGGAACTCAAGAAACACAAGTCTTATGAAGTTCATATTTTGTTAACGCTTCTATCATGGACATTTCAAGCTCGTTTTCCATTCTAGCAACCAATTCACTCGATGTATGGTGCTCATTCTACTGAGACCTATTTTCAAAAAGAGAAATATCTTAGGAATTCATCTCTAGCTGAGATTTCAAATGTCAAAACTCTTTTTGCAATGGCAACGATGTTATAATCTTTGCTTCAATTCTTGATAGTTTGTTTTGATGAAAAACAAGCTTAGACTCTGCCTCTAACAAGCATGAATCCACCTTAACAACTCACCTCCTCCCTTCGACTTCCACATGTAAGAAGACCACTTGGTTGAAAATGTCCCCTTCAAAAGTTACACTAGGAGATCATATGTCTTTATGAAAAGCAATCTCCTTTGTAACATATGAATTGCTACAAAAAAATGTACTACGAAATACAAATGTCATAGCTTATTCAATTTCATCTTCATATCCAACAAGAGATAGTGTTAGCCTTGTGTTTCCATTGCCTACTAGTTTGGTCGTTGATTCTTGAGTTCTTGATGAAATGGTATGGGCTTGGATTTTGTTTAAAGGGATAATCATTGCTCTTGTTTGTAGACCTCCTCTTTCAAGTAGTAGCTTTCAAGTGTTTGTTTTGTATCCACTACTACATTAAACAACTTCCCTTTTGTAGCAACCTCCAATGCAGTTATTGTCGAGGCATCTTTGACTTTTATAAGTTTTACAACAACGCCTTTGACTTTTGATCTATCAAAATGTTTTATAGGATCATTATAGGTAAATTGAACATTTCCTAATTGAGCCTTGAGGTGCCTGATATCAGCCTTCAACTTCTGAACTGCCTCAGATTCTTGTAAATGCTCATTTTCTAATGTCTCCATGCACCCTTCTTCATAAGAAAAACCTTCCATTCTTGTCTTTATTTTCTCAACTTCCTATCTTTTAGATTGCAACTCTCTCAATAGCATTAACTTCCTTTTCTTTAGATGATAAAATCTTCTTCTCATCTTTTAATTCCTTTTCTAAGTGGTTAATTTTAGCCTTCAGTTGTTTTGCTTCAATTTTAGCACTTTTGACTATTACTTTTGAATCTACAAGTTGATCATTGAGACATTTTTCCTCATCCCCACTACTCTTACCTGTTAACACCCCTGGTATTCCTTTTCATGATCTTCTAACTTCTTTTTCATATCTTTTACTTTAAGCTTCAGATCAATTGCTCCCTCATCAGCCCTTAGGACAACAACATCCCTTTCTTGGATAGAGTTTTCAATGTCTTGAACGCTTTTATGTAGCTTTGCAACCACTTTTTGCTTAGCTTTGAGAGTTTCTTTATGATTAGAGAATGTAGATGTTTCTTTTAACAAGTTCTTTACAAAACTTGTCTACCTTTTCAGATAAGACTCTCATGTCTCCACCCAACTGATTCTCTTTTTCTGCCTTAGATCTAATTTTCCCTTTTCCTTATCATCTATTTCTAATTGTATTTGTTCCATGGAATTATTAAGTTCAAGAATCTTTGACTTCATTTGTTCAAATTGTTGGAACACTTTGTCCTTGTGCGAAAAGATAGAGTTGTTAACACCTAATACAAACACTAGAGATAAGCAAATCTAGGGAGGTTGTTAGTCCATGTCCCGAATCTAAAGGGAGACTCTAGAAATTAGTCCAAAAATTCCCTCTCAACATCACCCAATGGGATTCAAACCTACAACCTAGATCTGATACCGTTTATTGGAACATGTTTGTCATTGCGCCAAAAAAAAACCTATTAACGCTTGATACAAACACTAGAGATAAGTGGATCCACGGGAGGCAGTTAGTCCATGTTTTGAATCTAAAGGGAGACACTGGTGATTATTCCAACACAAATCCACTTATAGCATCATCTCTCACTTTCTTTTCTTGCACAAATTGAGATGTAATACAAAACCTCTTGAGTTTATCCACTTTTGCATTGCCATTTTCCCATTACACATATTGCACACACTCCTTCCTCAACTTTTGAAGAGAAAGAATAATCTCTTTAGTCAATACATTATCTATCTCATTCACTTTGGTTTGCTTATTTTCAAGTGTTTTTAGAGAAAAATATTTTTTCATTTCATACATTGTAGTACCTAATGCTCTAGTTTTGCATTACCATTTTCCCATTGAGCATACTGCACATGCACCTTCCTCAACTTCTCAAGAGTAGGAAGAATCTCTTCAGTCAATATATTATCTATCTCATTCACTTTGGTGCTTCTTTTGAAGTGTTTTTAGAGCATATTATTTTGTCATTTCTTACATTCTAGTGCTTGTTGCCTCTAGTTCTATATTTTCATTTTCTGAATGCACATACTACACATGCTCCTTCTTCAACTTCTCAAGATCAAGAAGAATCTCTTCAATCAATACATTATCTATCTCATTCACTTTGGTCTGCTTCTTTTCAAGTGTTTTCAAAGCAGATTCCTTCTTCATTTCATAAATTCTAGTACCTGTTGCCTCCTCAAGCATCGACAAGATCTCAAGAGGCTTCATTTTCAAAAATTT
Source organism: Sequoia sempervirens (assembly GCA_007258455.2). Taxonomy (NCBI): domain Eukaryota; kingdom Viridiplantae; phylum Streptophyta; class Pinopsida; order Cupressales; family Cupressaceae; genus Sequoia; species Sequoia sempervirens. The sequence continues at coordinate 25,316 of VDFB02086724.1, read as the reverse complement.
AGTGAGGCACCCTTGCATAATGAGAAAATGTGGGTTGTTGACATTGAGCTACATAGAATGAAAAAGGTTTTGTACACGCGATGGTTGTGCAAAGTGGCCATTAATCTAGTACATATTTCTCCCTCCCATAATAATCTGGGTAATATCATATAAGGCACCTTCAAAATTTATAACAACTCTTAGTTAGAGTAGAAATTGTATTATGATTTCTTCATATGATTGAAAAAAAAATACTCAAAATAATTGTAGGTTGGAAAACATAGTGGGTTTTGAGTTATTTCATTATGTGCATTCAAAACAAAGCAGAGGAGAGCAGAGGAAGGAGTTACAGGTGGGGGATACATAAAACTAGTCAAATTGAGTAGAGGGGTGATAAACCAATTAGGTAGTTGTGTGTTTAAGGTTTTCAAATTGTATGTGGATTGGAAGGTTTCATAAGAGAGTGTATTCTAACTTGCAATTTTACAAAACAATATGAATGTAGTTAAAACATTTTGTTATTTAAATAGTAGGAATGTATTGTAAGGCACCTTTAAAATTTATAACAACTGTTACTTAGAGTAAAATTACGTTTGAATTTCTTCATATGATTGAAAAATAAATGCACAAAATAATTGCAAGTTGAAAACCACAATGTGGGTTGTCTGTTATTTCATTTTGCATGTTCAAATCTAAAGGTTGGAGAGCATGGGGAGGAGTTACATTTTGGAGATACATAAAACTAACCAAATTGATCTAAGGGGTGACTAACTAATTGGTTCGTTACATGTTTAAAGTTTTACAATAGTAAATGGGTTGCAAGTTTAATAACACCCAGTGTTTTCCAACCTAGAATTTTATAAAATAGTATGAATGTCTTGAAAACATTTTGTTATTTACATTGTAAGAATGCAATGAAATTTACCTTCAAAATATATCATAGTTGTTTTTTATTATGGGAAAATTAGGTTTTGATGGTGCCTCGAAACCCAATTCATATAGGTTTTACAGGGACCTGAAACCCAGACAAAGAGAGAGCTACATAAAATAAAAGATGCGGACCATCACCAGCCTAAACAACAACAGCCATAAAGAGAAAGACAAGACCAAACAATCTACACAAAACAGGTTTTGAAGGGCCTTAAACACTTTTACAATTAGGTTTTGACAGGAACCTTGAACCCTTAAATGAACTTGAGCATAGCCTGAATCAGCTAGGCATAAAAAAACTAACCGCTCAAAACAAACAAATCTGAGCTGACAACAATAGTGAACATAATGGTGTAAAACACCAACAAGACCATGTTTCTCAGCAAAACCAATAAAACCAAACACCCCACCTCAATAGGGTTTTTGGGAAACACAGCAAAAAACTATGAAACATCAACTTCCCTGCAGCACCATGCCACCCGATAAACCAACCCAATCTCCACTACCTCCATAAGGGAGTAATAAGGCAAGATAGAGTATGTTACCCTAATTGTGTTCATTGATCTCAAAATTGGTACCCCTATTCAATTTTTGATTAAGTTATTAGTCGGGTGGTGTTTCATGCGGTTTTTCTAACTTGGGCGGTGATTTCCCCTATTCATCTAACTCACGCTTTTACCACTCTTTGTTTAACTTGTTCTTTATTTTCTTACAGGTGGTGTATTGTGGGATTTTTGTAACTTCCTGAGCACTCTAATTCTTCTAATTTGATGGTTGGTGGTTCGTACCCGAAGTTTGTGAACTTACCAAAAAGACCACCAACGATAGATCTTTGAAGTTTTCAAGTTTGGGCAGGAGTTTTACTAGTTTCTAAAACCATCGGCGGTCTTTTACTTAGTTTCATGAATTTCCCATTTTACCACTTTCAAAAACAAAGGAAAAAGAAAAACAAAGGAGATGGCAGTGCAGGTTGTTTCTGTTATGATACATTTCAATTTCAAACATGAACCCCATTTATGCAAAGAAACAAATACAAATGAATACCATCAAAGATACAGAAAATGAAACTAAAGGTCGGAAGGAATGGAAAACCAGAATATCAAAATATTGTATTATATATATATATATATATATCGATGGCATTGCAAAATATGTTGCTCGATTACAAAATTGGGAAGACATCAAAACAATGCTTTTAGACACATAGAACAAACATAAGCATGCAGATTCCCTCCACCACCACTTGAAGGCGCTCTATCTGGGCTGGTGATAGTAGTTTTTCATGTGATTGTAGGAATTAGGCAAATAGCCCCATATCATTCCTCAACAACCCTGCATGAAGAAGGGTTACAGCTTCTTCAATTCCTTTGTTCTGAGTTGTAGTAGCAATGTAGATGGCATCACCAACCAGTCTGCTCTGTGGGTAGTTGTTGAGCCCGGCGATGGCTACATTGACTCTGTGACAAAATTTAGGTCTAACTAGGTGCTCTGATTCCCTCATTCCCCAGTCTCGATGTCCAAAGGTGTGAATGACAGTATGAACAAAACACTCAAGAAGCATGGCATTGTGCACATGAACCTGATTCAAGAATTCTTCTCCCATAATGCTACACAATACTTCCTCTTTTATTTCACTCTAGACAACGAAGACCTCCCTCAATTGGTTTGATAGCTACCTAAAGAGGGGACTCCACTCAATCTCCTCAATGACAATGAAGTCATTCATTGACACTCTATCACTTTGAGCGCTTGTCATTTTGGATACTTCAGGATGGTGAATTGTGGTTGTGTCCACTAAATTTATAGAAATTTGGTGAGACATTTGAACTGGTATTCTTTAAGGCTGATCAAATGATAGGGTGGTGATGCAGTCAAAATGAACCACTGATGTGACCAAGATCCAATTGATTCTCCTAATTGATCATTTGGCTGGACAATTTGCATGTGCGGCTTAATTGCACATCTGAGATAGCTATTTAATGTGTGATTTGTGAAGCAATTTAAATACACAAGAATTGATGGACACAGGGAAGAAATTAAAACAAGAAATGTTTGGTGATCGCCTAAGGTCATATCATTAGCAAATGCAATCATTCTAGTCATTAATTATTTCTTGTCTATTGGTTTTTAGGGTAATCAATTAAACAAAAAGGAAATGTTGCTATGTTTAGCAACCACTTATTAACCATCAAGAGAAGGAAGAGATTCCTATATCTTGGTAGAGAACAATTCAAAGAGGGTATGAATTCTCAAGAGTGCACTATGTTGTAATAGAGAGAGTAACAATTTTATTCTGGTTTTAATTTAATTCATGTTGCAATAACTCACAATCTATGAATTGCGAGTCTTGAATGTGATATTGATCGTACTGATCTATGTGTCGTGTGTATTTGGAGCATATTTTTTGTGAGAAATCTACTATGTTGCATTTAATTCATTTATTGCAATCGTGAATCTTTCTTATTCCTATTTTAATGATCATTCGTCATTTTGGTTTGTGTGCTAATTGGTTAATGATTTTCTTGAAAGTTCATCCACATTAGTATCATTTTTATGAGTTGATGTTTGTTACCTTTACTGATTTCTAGTCAAAAGCATACCGATTATCAAATTAAATCATACGAGGGAGTTATACCTTTATAATTCAAAGGAAAGTCACAAATGAAATTGTGACATTTTTGGAGCTATTAGCATTTTGATCCCAGTGCATTATAGACAATAGAGTTATCAATTTAGTTGTTTTCCAAGAGACAAATTCATTCACTAACAGATTTTTGGCGACTCTACTAGTACTTCCCCATAATAATATATTTCCTATAATTCAACCTAATTTGGACTGGATGCAGCAAAACAGAAGGATATTATTTCACAATTAAATGTGTTTGCTTGGAGGTACAGAAGAAGTGCACCAGATTATATGCGAGTCAATTTTTCCTCGGAAGAGGGAGAAGAACAAGCCCAACATCTACCTAGACCTGTGATTGAATGCCCTCCTAGGTTGGTTTTTGAATATTATGACGATCCACCTTGTTGTCCTAATCAACGCCCGAAACAACATCCTAATTAGCAACAAAATCCCCCTCCAGCTCAATCACCACCTAGGGATTAAGCTAGTGGTACCATCCTTTACTTTGTTAGGAGTTGGTGACTTTGAATGCCTATGGCTTCAATCCCCTAGGGTAACTGTATTGGACCTTTCACCCTATCACAATGTAATGATTTGCTATGTGACTCTAGAAAAAAAATCCCAAAATTCTTTGGTAGAGGTACACAAGATCTAGAGGATCACATCCTAGCCATGACCGCAGTAAGTGGAATTTTGGTAGTTCAAGAAGAAGACGTCTTTGTAATGCTTTTTGTTGACAGTTTGGTTGAAAAAGTAGTTGAATGGTTTATAGGATTGGAGAAGGGTTGTATAACTGGTTGAAGTATCCTCCATAAAAAAATCTCCAATGCTTCAAAGGTCTTGTTGATGTTGTTGCCTTGCTACGACAGTTCTTTCAGATTGTGAAAGAAAGAAAAGAGCCTATGAGAGACTTTGTATATCATTGTAATCAATCTCTTCAACGAATTCCCACACCAGCACAGCCGAGCAAGGTAATCTAGTTTCATGTATTCACCTCTACACTTGATCCTGATGTTCAGCTCATTTTAAAAAGAGAATTTATGGGATTGAACAAGCTCAATTAGAGGTAGTAAATATTGAAAATGATCTGATTGTCATGGGAAAATGGAAGTTGGAAGGTGTTAATAAACTTGTTATTGATTTCTCACCAGCCGTTTACAAATTTTTTGAACCCCTAAATTTTACATACCAGCCCTGCCCTACTGCTGAAAACATGAATTTGACAATATTGAATATCGTACACCCTCTGCATGAGGAAAAAGACGATGGAAAGAGGAAAGGTCAGTTTTGGTATGCTCAAGAATACAGTTTAAATACTTTGGTTGAAACAAAAGATGATCTTAGCTCATCAAGTGATGATGAGGAATTTTCACCATGTGGAAGGTACGCTCCCACATTTCAATTTATTTCTCCTTCCCCCCTAAGGATAATTCACTTCCTTGTAACTCTATTAAAGAAAATTGAGTGTCAAACTCTCTATTTATCCCAAAGTATGAGGTTTTCGCCTTTGAAGATCATGCTTATGAAAATTCATGTGCAACTAGAAAGGATAATGAAGACCCTTCGGGTGAAAACGCGAAAGATGGAATAAAATGGTTAACCGATTCCAATCCTCTATTCATTTTTTATAAGTCCTTTGAAATTTGTGATAATCTCCAATTTGAGAATTCAAATTTCTGTTTACAAGATATGCCAGCAAAAGAGGTTGTTTTCCAAACGATAATGAAGGGGAAGATCCTGCAGCGGTGGAGGATCGAAATGCAATGAAGCCACAAGGTAGCTATGGTAATGACATAACAACTTACAAGGTAAAAGGTTGTGATGCTACAACAATCCTAAAAGACTTAAGTTTTTTACAAGGGTGGGAGATCATTCAAATGACTAAGTCTCAAAAAGGATCTAGAATTAGTCTGGACATTTCAATGTGGGATTATTTACATCAAGAAGATATTTATGATGAAAAATGGTTGTTTGGGGACATTAAAAGTGGTGAATTCTTCTTCCATGACACTAATGTTTGGATAGTTCTAATCTTTATCGTACTTCAGAAGTTGCATGCAATAACAACATTTTTCAGGTCTGGATCATTCTTCTCTCAGCTTGTCAACGGTTTCGTGTGAGTGGTCTCTTTCTCTTTCCTTGGTAGGTTTCATCCTACCCTATACATATTTTCTTTTTGGTGTGTCATTTTTGTTGTGCTTGTTTTAGTTTTGGGTTTTTATTTTGTTCCTCCTCTTTCCTCAACTTTGTGCCAATGGATATAGCACTAGTCATGACATCTTTGGGTTCCTTTCTACATCCTTTTTAGTCCTCATCCCCAGTCAGAGCCACTATTACCCTAATTTTGGTCATTGCTCTCAAAATTTATGCCCTTATTCAATTTTTTATTAAGTTATAAGTCGAACAGTGTTTCATGAGGTTTCTCTAACTTGGGCGGTGATTTCCCTTGTTCATCTAACTCACCTTTTTACCACTCTTTGTTTAACTTGTTCTTTATTTTCTCATGGGTGGTATATTTTGGGATTGGAATGTAACTTCCCGAGCACTCTAAGTCTTCTAATTTGATGGTTGGTGGTTTGTACTTGAAGTTTGTGAACTTATTGAAAAGATCACCAATGAAAAATCTTTGAAGTTTTCAAGTTTGTGTGGGAGTTTTAGTGGTTTCTAAAACCATCGGTGGTCTTTTACTTAGTTTCATGAATTTCCCTTTTTACCGCTTTCAAAAGAAAAGGAGATGGCAGTGTAGGTTGTTTCTGTTATGATACATTTTTGTTTCAAACATGAACCCCATTTATGTAGAGAAACGAATACAAACGAATACCATCAAAGATACATCAAACGAAACTAAAGGTAAAAGTATTCAGAAGGAATGGAAAAACCAGAATATCAAAATGTTGTCTTTTTATTATATATATAGATGGCATTACAAAATTTGATGTTCAAAATTACAAAATTGGGGAGACATCAAAACAATGCATTCAGACACACAAAACAAACATAAGCACGTAGATTCCCTCCACCACCACTTGAAGATGCTCTATTTGGGCTGGTGATAGCAAGTTTTCATGTGATTGCAGGAACTAGGCAAACAATCTCATATCATTCCTCACCAACCCTACATGGAGAAGGGTTACTGCAACTTCTTCAGTGGCTTTGTTCTAAGTTGCAGTCGTAATGCAGATGGCATCACCAACTTATTATTGCAGTCACTATGATGTTCAATCATATTGAACTCCTCACTGAAGTCTATTCGGCTATTAAAAGGTTTGAATTCATCCAAATCCAAAGGGTCACTCTACCCTTAACATCATTGGAAGCATATATATAGAATAGAGTGTCAAAAGTGTGCTCATTCAAAAACGTTGTGGACCAATGCACAATAGTGAGAGTGGTTTTCACCTTTTATAAAAACGTGTTGACCCTATGTCCCCATGTAGTTGCTTAAATGCATTTTTTTCTTAAATTTAAGCAGCTAGAGTGTTCTCATGCAAATTTAAAAGTGTGGAAAAAAAAAAGCCAGTCATGAATGGAGGTTTCTTAAAAAAAATCAATGGGTACTGCTGAGATTTTTTTAATTATTTTAAAAACTAGTTGTCCCATTAATTTAGTAGTACAATTCAGCTTAAAATTTTAAGCTCCAAAACTTGAGGAAGTTGGTGATCTCATGAATTTTAGTTTTTATTCAAATATAAAAATAAATAAATAAAAATCATTTTCCCTCCAATTTTCTTAGCAAGAATCTAAAACTTCTAATGAATGCTCATGGAGCAATTTCTATTACTACCCCAATTTCACTCAAATTTGCAATCCTAAAAAGTAGAGGCTATTAATTAAGGAAAGATTACAATTGACCCTCGAGCATTCTTTTTACTTCATAGGACCCCTACTCCATGAAAGTAAATCTTGAAACCCCCTATGGCACCCTAACCTTAAAAATAAAAAAATGTTACTATTTAGAAATTCAAAATAAACTATGAAAAAAAACGGGTTGAAAATAAGCAACAATTGCAAATTGAAAAAATGTCACATATGACTCCATATATTTCTTACCCTCCTTTTCATTTACCTCCAATTTTTCCTTCCAAATTTTACTTGAAAAGATTATACATTTCAAAAACATAAAATTTAAAATAACTCCTAAAAGATAAATAGCAAAATTAAATATTCATGAGACACCAATTCTACAAATTACTCCTAAAAATATTGAGCAACGACTATTAGTGAAAATAAGCTAAGCAGCCCCATAGATCTCTACCTTAGCTAATCAATTTATGATACTAGAAATAAAATAATTTTAAAATAGTATTACAATAACAAGCTATAATAAACCATTCATATAACTATGATAGTTCCTATCTTTTATAACTTCATATAGCATTTGGTTTCATCATTTAATTTTTTAAATTTTACTACTTTGGAATAAGAATAGAATCTTATATATAGAAAGCCAAAGAGATAAGAGAGTTTGGAAGAACCCTTAAAAAGGAAATAGTCATCACACTAGTATTTTATTATTTGTCAAATTTTTAATAATTAATAAAGAAAATAGAGACAATTTTTTTATAATTTCATTTAAGAAAATAAGATTATTATTATTTCTCTTTCAAAAAATATTTAAAAAATTATACAAATTCTATATCTTACCATATGTAAAAATTTGATGATCCATCATTCACAAATTTATATCATCTTCCATATTTATGTCTTGATATCTTATTATTTTCTTTCCTTCAAAAAAGGTTTACTTGCAATTGCTTTCAAATTTGCAAATTTTGCATTGCAAACTGCCTATTGCGAACAAGCTGAAATGTATGATGGTCCAACCAATTAATTGTCACTTTTGTCAAAAAAAAATAATAACATATCTTTTGAAAATGTCAATCTGTTAAAAGGCAACGAAATGTTGTTTTTATGATCTACTAACTATCTTTGAACATAAATTAAATTGGAAAGAAACCTTTCTTGGGGTTGAGTTACATCATAATATCATTACTCATAATGTTTAGCATGTCATTATATATGGATAAATAGTTGTAAAGTTGTCTTTGTAGACACCTAAAATTAATTTTCTAATGTCATCATTCTCCTATTAATTAAGTAATTTTAATTATTTAATTAAATCTTTCCATCATTTCACCTCAGCCTCTAATTAATTAAATACTATTTAATTACGTCACTAAGGTTCATGTCCCTTATAATTAAATAAATCTAATTTATTTAATTATCGTCACTTTGTCTGCCATGATTAAATAATTAATTCTAAATAATTTAATTATTCACTCATCTTTCTTTGTCCACGATTAAATAAAGAATATGTATTTAAAAGATTTTCGAAATTGACTTTCCCTCTCACTTATTTTGAATTAAATTATTATTTAATTCGAAAAATCAGTTTTCCTTTTCTTCTATAATTAAATGATGTTGCCATTGTTTAATTATTCACTTGCCCTTTCAAACTAATTGATTTTCTTAGTTCCTCTTCCAATCTCGTCCTTATCGCTGCTCGTCACGTCCAATCTCAACCGTCGATTAGTCCTTTTTGATCTCGGATGTCCATTTGATCTTCATTCATCTATAAAAGACTCCTTTCACTTTCATTTTAACCATCTAAGAAAATATAGAATTTATGTGCTATTGTGCTATTGAGATAATATTTTTCTTCGATATTTTGCTTTGTCTAGTCATAGGCTTATCATTGTAGGTTACAAATCTAAGGGCATCAATCATTTGGTAGCAAAATGGAGAAGAGCTATGGAGATAATTCAATGGATGCATGAAGGATTGAGTGAGATTGTTTCATTTTGTTTTACGTTTTTTATGTTTTCATTGTTCTCGATAGTTGATTGGGGTTTTGGTGTTTATTGATTTAATAATACTTTAAACTTGAAAATCTAACCCTGATATAGATGGTGAACCCGACGTGAACGACAGTTAAAAGACAAGTTTTTGCAATAACGTTGACATGAATGGATTTTATTTTGCAGTGTTTTGGATGATAATATGAATTTGAAACTAATATTTTCCATGCATTGTTGTGTTATGGTTGTAAGAAATCTGGATGAGTATTTTATCATTATATCTTTTATACTGGTAATAGATGTTTTGATGCAAATCTCACACTGATAATATTTCTAAAGTCCCACCATTGGCAGGGCTTAGGTGATTCTCCTGTGACCACCACAGTCTTTATTCTCTGTTGGAAAACTGCAAACAATTTTTATCTAATGTGATTGGAAGTTGTAGTCGCTATGTTTATGTCCAAATCTTTGTTCGCCCATTCTTAGATCCTTGATAAATTCAGGTAACCCCAGTGCAAACAAGTACTACCACTCATCTACAGCCCATTTGGACTTCGAATTTCTTTTCTTCCCTTCGTCTACTTCGAGATCCCATTTGTTGCGTCTTTTCCTCCCACCATTTACTTGTGCCTCATTTTCACCACCTCCAACATTCTCCTTATGCCCCTCATTCTCTACGCTTCACTACACTTGGCGGCTTGAATTTGGAAACCCCACCTCATGTAATACAATTGATGCCAAAGAGATTCATCTGATGTTGCGACCCTCATGAACTTACATGCCAGTGAACAATTAACTAGATCTACTAGAGAGAGAAACTTGAAAATATTTGGATATAATTCTGAAGGTATTGTGCTAAAATGGCAATTATGTACACAACGGTTTGGTATCAAATCTCCACAATAGTTTCTTAAGGCTTATGTATTCTACCTTACTTTTGTAAAATCAAGATTTTCTAGTTGCATGTATCTTCTTTACCTTAGTAGTTAGTTGTCTCAAAAAGAAAACAAAAATGAATAACAATATTCTCAGTGATGTATGATCACTTAGGGAATGGAGGGCTTGTCATGGCTGACAATTGGAACGCAGGGAGAATTTTATTTAAGTTTGATTTAGTTTAAATTGATTCTAGAGTTAGTTTTGATTCTTAGATTTAGTTTTGATTCTAGAGTAAGTTTAAATTGATTTAGATTTTAGAATAAATTTAGATTTAATTTAAAATAAGATTAAGTTTTGATTTTTAATTTAAATTTAGATTTTTAATTAGATTTTATTTAGATTTAAATTGTAATTAGATTTTTAGATTTTTAATTAGATTTTCGGATTTAGTTTTGATTTTTAATTAGATTTTATTTAGATTTTTAGATTTTTAGTTTAGATTTTTAATTTTATATAGATTTTTAATTTAATTTAGATTAGATTAAATAAACTAGATTGTTATTAATTTTCTTAGCTAGAGTAAATGTTAATTTTCCTTTTAGTTTAGTTTTTAGTTTTGTGGTTAATTGTGCTAATTTGGGTTTTGTAGGTTCGTTTGTCCAAAATTCCAAAAAAAACCAAAACAAAAACAAACTTAAACTTTTGCTTTGTTGAAGACTGAAAATTAGAAAACTACTAATGACATTTGGTGCAGGACGTTTGTTGAAGATTTTTTAAAAAAACCAATTGTCTTTTAGTATAGCAAACACTTTGTTTGGTGCTTAAAATGAACATTTGTCTTTTGTGTTTGGCATGCTTGTGCATGTGTTGAGTGGACCTATTGCTAACACACACTATCCTCTCCCCAGGATTTTGTGGTCCTGAGTGCAAGAGAAAAGTGTTAGCGACACTCAAGTTTTTTTTAGAGGGGTTTGCCTCGCAAAAGGGAATGACTCCAACCAATTTTTTGCTTAGGTCAATATATAAAAGGATAAGACTAAATTGTCAAGTCCTTACGGCGGTCTTTTCCCTTGTCGTATAGTGTCACTTGAAACAGAGTACCTACCGTAAAACGTATAAGAGCACATAGTAGAGTGATTAAAGTCGTAAGCGGCTTGTTGGATACTTGCGAGGAGCTGTGTCCCTGAGTATTCACTAATGATCCAACTATTTTAGTAGCCCAAAATCCTTCTATTTGCTGGCGCAGGAGGTCAGACCTCTAAAGTTGTCCCATGTTCCCACAGTTCAAAGTAGAGATAGCAAATTTCTTGAGATCTTCGGGTCTTTTGAAATTCAAAGTTTGGTGTGCCCAAGGAGTGTCATGGAGGGGAGCTAGTGCCACCAAACTTCTAAGATATCCGCTCTGAATAAGTGCGGTTGGAGAAATCCAAGTGGGAATCCAACAATCATTGTCTAGCTAGCCTAGGATTGTGCTTGAATGTGTTTTATCTCAATTGCAATTGTCAAGTGAAAACAAACAAAACATTGTGTTTTATGTGTGTTTCTTTGAAAACAAACCAGCAAAAAAATTGTACATTTGAAAATTGCAACACTTCACACTTTCAGACCAAGCATCATTTCTAAACAAAATAGTCAAAATCTTGCCAAAGTCAAATTCAAACCTTTGAGATCCATTTTCAAACCAACTTCTCGCAATGATTCTTGTTTAAAACCAGAAACTTGCTCAATTCACCTTGTACATCATCATTCTATTATTAGGTCACCTTTTTAGGTACCTTAGCATCCTCATTACTTACATATCACAACATCACATTAGGCTACCTTTTCGGAATTTTAGGCTTGACACCTTGTGGATTTTAGGATAGAGGAACTATCTATACCTTGGAACAAATCATTGCTTCAACAAAAGATTTTCATTTTCCCAAGTCACTTTTTAACTTCGTCCTTGGGCATTTTGGTGATAATTTGCTACTCACAAGTATAGTTAGGAAACTCACCTTGTCACTCTTTTCACTTGTCCTAGAAAAAGGCCATTTGACAATCCTAGTTGAAACATTGGTTTACACTTGGTTAGTTAGTGATCTTGTTCTTACATCTTTCAAAAGTGTTTAGGGCTTATGCAAGAAGTTGGGTCCACAAAAAGCTCAAAAAGTGGAAGTGTTTTTGTTGTTTTTCAGAATTTGTCACACTTGGACTGAAAATTTGAGGCACTTACATAATGAATCTTTAAAAAATTCAGTAATATGAAATTTAGCATTTTGAATCTAGTTACTAAATATGTAATTTATTCAAATACCTAGATGATAGAAATTAAATTTTGATAGGGATGTATAAAAACCACTTTTTAAAAGTCTATTTTTTAACCATACTATGCACGTGTATGGACACCACTTTTTGACCCAAATAAAAGTATTTTGCTAATTCCTTTTGGGGAAAGAAAGCTAACAACATGAATATTGATGAGAAATTTTTTTTGTAATTTTTTTTAATACATTTTTTTTATTGAATTTTTATTGGACTTAATTGCTATTTTTAAAAATCAACATGTACGGACAGCATAATTGGACCTAAACTAAACATTTTTTTAATCTTTTTTTCATTGTGTAGAGAATTGTCTGAAGATTGATGTCATATAATTTTTTTACAAGAAATTTAACAAAAAAAAACCTGATATTTCAAGTTTAAGGACTAGTTTGCTTAGAAATTAATTAAAAAATAACAAATATAATCTAATCTTAATAAAAATTATATATTTAGAAACTATGCGTCATGTTCTCTAATGGGTTTTAATTTTATAGATTGATTCAGAAAAAAAGTCCATCAGCCATATTGCCAAAGTTGGACATTCTTCTTCAATCTGCCTTAGTTTTTTAGTTGCAAGTCAAAGGCTAAGGGTCGGGTTGCCAAGCCTTTCCCGAGCCTAAAATCGAGGCATCATGTGGGTTGGGAATTCAAAATTTTAAAAACACGTACGCGTTTTAAAAAATGCATACGCATTACAAAACGCATATGCGTTCTTTATTTTCTTAATTATTTAAATAAATAAATGACTTGTATGTGTTATAAAATGCATACGCATTATATAATGTGTCTGCGTTATAACACATACATGTTTTTTTAGTGCATACGCATTTTTTTAGGCTCGGGTACCCGAAGCATAATGCGTACGTGTTTTCTACGAGATTTTTTTTTGGTCGAAACTTCCCTTCTTCGTGGACCCAACTTCTTGCTTTTACCCTTTAAGCCCTCAAGTTCACTATAGCTATCCATAACCTCTTAGTCATTTGCATCCTTTTCCAACATTTTCATTATCTCTCTTAGTCTTGTTGCATACATTAGACATCGTTTATCCTCAAAATACCAAAAAAGCCAAAAAAATAGTCACACTACATTTAGGCCTACTTTATACCAAAAGTACCAAAAACATAATCTTAGTCTCATACTTTCCACCTTCATTTTGAGCAAGTCTTATATGGTTGAAACTAGATTGCAAAAGAAACGTTTAGCAATGGATCTTTTTCATGACGATGATGACCTTTATAACCACACAAGCAATTTAAACTTTGGTACCTCTTCTAGTGAACCACCCAAGACATCTACCAATCCTTTTGAAAAATTCCTCATAAGAGACCCACATGGACAAGTAGTTATAGAGGAAGTTGAAGCAGCTGCCCAAGACCTAGAGGTTGCATCACTTGTAGATGAGATAGTGCTATTGGACCCCCAAAGGTTCTTGGCCAAACTCTTGCATAGTGGTGCTAAACTACCTCAGGGCTTCGACATAAACACACTTCAAGCAGCACCCTCCCCAAACCAACAAAACCAAGGTCTTAACATGTTTACATCTAGTGGTTCCAAGACCCCACAAATAAATGCTTTTATGCCACACAGGGCTCCAACTCAAACTTCCACCTCTATTCATGTACCCTTGTTTGGAACGCAACCAATAACACAATCAGGGATGCAATCCACAATGCAACCAATGACACAGTCCCTAACACAGTCCATGTCATAACCTCTTGGTTCTACACCTAATCCATTTAGTACCATGAACATATCTTCAAATCCATTTGGAGCCTCAAATGCCACAAACACCACATCATCAACTCCATTTGGAACATCTCAAGCCTTGAACACCATGTTATCAAATCTTTTTGGCACAAATAAAAGGACTAGAGCTTATATTCATGGAACTAACACAAACACCATTGTGCCACAAGGTCCTAGCATAAAGGTTCCCCAGCAAGTAAATACACAAGGTTCCTTCCAAGTCAATAGTCAGACTTCTAATCCTCTCCAAATGCAATCCAATATCAACACCTCATAAATTCTAGCTCATACCACACACATCCCTCAAATACAAATTCCAATTCCAACTCAAACATTCACACCACAAATCCAAATTCCAAACACAATTCAAACATCCATACCTCACGTCAACACCAACATACCATCCCATGCAAACGTTGGATCACAAAACACGAGTTTAGGACCTTACCAAAATGTATTCGTAAACGTCGTAGGCACAACCCTCACACCATATGATGTCCTAGCCAATCAAATGTTGGCCTTGCAAAAGCAAGTAGAAACCATGATTCTGTCAAACAAGAAGACATACTCTACCCAAGAGTTATGTCCTTACCCATTTGATAGGACATTATACATGCCTCCTCTTCCTCCAAATTATGTCATGCCAACTTTACCTAAATATAAAGGAAGAGGAAACCCCATTGAGCATGTGAGGGAATTTCATACGACCTTGATTGGAATTGCTTCGGAACAAACATACTTAATGAGACTATTTCCTAGAAGTCTCACAGGACATGCTTTAGACTGGTTCACCCACCTATCGATAGGCATACGATCATGGGACGAACTTGTTGAAAAATTTATCACCCACTTTGCTTTCAATATCAAAAATGGCATCACTATTGCTACCCTATGTCAAACTAAACAAGAAGAGGGTGAAGCTTTCATAACATTCTTCTAGAGATGGAGAAGTTTAGCTAGTCGTTGTCCTGTTGAAATTCCTAAAAAATAGAAAATTATTATGTTCGTGAAAAACTTGAACACAAACTTAAAGTATGCACCCATTGTTGTTCCACATTCGCTAACCTTGTTGAAAAAGGGGTCATCCTTGAGAAAACCCTTATTGCTAAAGGGGAAATTAAATTTTACACCAAAACACAAAATGCCCAAGGGACGTCAAATGATAAAAACAAGTTTTGGTCCTATAATAAGAATGTGACAAATGATGGAGTCGTAGACGCCAAAGCTGTGAATAGAAAAGGTCCCACATTGACTCTCAAAGCACCCAACACGAACAATAACACATCATATGTCCCCAACCAAACAGCTAACGTGATACAAAATAATCAAGAATGGGGACCCCCAAGACAACCAAGGCAATACCCACGGAGACAATACACTCCTTTACCAGAACCAATTGAATTTGTCCTAAGCCCAAACCATACGACCCAAGACAATTCAAACCCTCTTGGTGGGATGACAATGCCTTTTGTGACTACCACTGCATCAAAGGGCATAAGACCTCCTCATGTCGTCAGTTGAAAAACATGATTCAAGACCTAATTGAAAACGGTACCATAAAGGTCAAGGGACAACAACAAACTTCCAATAAAGACCATATGATTTTCAAGAATCCATTACAAGACCATGGTTCCAGAAAACCCTCCAGTTCGGGTCAAAAGACAAACAACCATGCCAATTATACCAATGCCTCTTTTGACTACAAAATTATTAACCACCTCTGAGTTGTTGATGATCATGTTAACACGATCACCATTAAGAAGCAACATGAATGCGTCGTTACTACCCGCAAGGAAAAGATTACCATATTTGGTCCTCCTCCAAAGCAGCCACAATTCAAAGCCCAATACAACCTTGTTGACCAATTGGGCAAGACACCCACACATATTTCCATCCTTGAGTTGTTGCACATATCACTTGAACACAAATTTGTCCTCAATAAGGCTCTGAAAGAAACCTTTGTCCCTACCAACCTGGATGTCAACCGATTTGAAGCCATGGTTAGATATTTCTCCAACTCCCACCATGTCTCTTTTTCTAACAAAGATTACTCTACATCCAATTCAAGTTATAACGACCCATTAAACCTTGAGGTCTTCATCCACAAAAAGAAGGCTAGACAAGTCCTAGTAGATGGCGGAGCTAAATTGAACATTTGCACTTTAAAACTCGCAAAGGCATTGGGCCTCTCTAAAACATGTGTAGACACCACTAAGAGCATTGTCATCAAATCCTATGATGACGAAGAACGTTCTTCTGATGGCGTTATCATACTACCTATCAAAGTTGGACCGACAGTACTAGACACCACATTCCAAGTCCTGGATCTTGAACTACCATACAACCTAATGCTCGGTCGGCCATGGATTCATGCCATGAAAGTTGTTCCATCCACATACCATCAATGTCTGAAGTTTCCCTAAAATGGCACTGAAATCACAATCATTGGCGATCTTGACCCCTTTCAATATTGCACCAATTTGAGGGGGGTCCCTGAACACCAAGTGCCTATAAATTGTGAAGCTACAGTGTCCACTCCATCCAATTATGTTGATCCATCAACTCTGACTAAATCCTCCATGTCCACCATTCCATCCGTCGATCCCAAGATTCAGATCCAGGACAAGGGGTGTGGGGAATATCATTTGAACAGTTCCTATTGCATCACTAAGTTACCAAAGTCTCCAAAGTCCTATGGCAAGCCCATCTACAAGATGGAACCTAAAGTTGTCATTGAAGTTCCTCCCACCACCACCTTCACAAACTAGGGAGAGTTAAACAAAGAAGACATTGATGATATTTCAGATTGGATTTACAAAGATGAGGAATATTTGCAGCCGCTACTAACAGAACAAGATGGTAAAGGCTTTCAGCTCATGAAACAAAAGGGTTATGATGGAATCAGTGGACTTGGCATACATAAAAAAAATGGAATGAGAGAACCCTTGATGCCTCTTAAACGGCCAAAGAACTTAGGGCTAGGGTTTGTACCAATTACGATTAGCGCTTCAAGTACTAAGGTGCTTTCAAATAAGGATGTAAGTGCTTCAAAAGACGTTGAGACATCTGAAAATCCTACCGACATTTATTATACTAACACCAACTCTAATGAATATGAGTGGTATTCTTGTACCACTAGTGACTATGAACTCGACTATGTCTTTCATGAGTATGATACACCCCATCCATCCTTTACCAACCTCATGGATATTAATATCCACGTTGATTCCTTTTGGGACCTCGATAATGCATATGTCTTTACTGTATCTATTGCTTCTTTGTCCTTAAATAACATCGATGATGGCATTCCCCTCGTTTACCCACAATTGATCGACTGGGACCAACAAGATCCACCCACCTTAGACATAGTTGAAAACGATGAAGCCATCGCTGAATTCATAGGACTGTGAGAAGGCATACCACCTGGGGACCATAAGACCAGTTTCACTATAGATCTTGATGGTGCGATATATTTCAGTAAGACTGTCCCACCCTCTAGTCGCAAAAATGACAAAAATAAAATAAAAGATAAACAATCTTTAGGTGAAAACCGCAAGGTGCCTTCTGACCAAGAAAAAGTAAAAAAATAAAGGACGTATCCAAGGGTGAAAACCTCTCTGAGGCACCCAAGGATGGAGGGTTGGACTTTCTCCCTGTTAATCAAGAGAGATCCTTGATGTTGATCAAAGAAGTAATGAAATTCAACATAAGTACAATAGAGAATCCTAAGATTGTTCTCTTTGTAGCATCCCTGACAGAAAAAGAAAAACCAGGATTTCAAATCTTTTTCACAGAACGTCAAGTCAATTTTGCATGGTCTTATGTTGATATGCTTGGGTTGGACCCCACATTGGTCCTGCATCATTTACCATTGCTTCCAAATGCAAAGCCTGTCAAACAAAATCTTAGAAAAATGCATCCTCAGATAGCTCTACTGGTCAAAGTTGAACTCAAGAAATTATTGGATGTTGGTTTCATAAGACCTATTGACTATGCAAACTAGATCTCAAAACTTGTATCAGTGAACAAACTGAATGGAAAAATCTGCATGTGTATAGATTTTCGTGACTTGAACAAAGCATGCCCGAAGGATGACTTCCCACTTCTTAATATAGACATTATAGTAGATTTAACGGCAGGCTACGAGATGTTGTCCCTCATGGATGGCTTCTTGGGGTATAATCAGATCCATATCGCTCCTGAAGATCAGCATAAAACTGCATTCACTTGCCCATGGGGTACATACTGTTGGAATGTCATGCCCTTCCAACTTAAAAATGCAGGTGCAACCTATCAAAGAGCTATGACCACCGTATTTCATGATCTCATGCACACATTGATGGAAGACTATGTTGATGACCTTTTGGCGAAATCCTTGACATGTGGTGATCATTTGAGAGTCCTTGACAAAATTTTCAAAAGGCTTGAAGAATATAAGGTTTGTCTAAATCCTAAGATATGTGTATGGTGTGACATCGAGAAAGCTCTTAGGATACATAGTTTCTCGTAGAGGCATCGAACTAGACCCGACAAAAGTAAAAGCTATATTAGATATGCCTCCCCCAACGAGAATCAGTCAACTTAGAACATTGCAAGGCTGACATTAGTCCATTAGACGCTTCATTGCACAACTTGTAGATAAATGTCAGCCTTTTTAGTATTTGTTATGCAAGGGATTTCGTTTTATATGGACAGACAAGAGTAGCTCTTGACACCTCATGTTTTGATGCCACCAATAGATGGTAAGCCCCTAATCCTTTATATATTAGCTACCAGTTCCACACTGGGGGCATTACTTGCACAAAATGATCATGATGAGAAAGAATGGGAAATCTATTACATTATCCGCACACTGGTTGGGTATGAACTCAACTATATTCATATTGAGCATGTGTGTCTTGTCGTGGTTTTTGCTACTCAGAAACTAAGACATTACATGGTAAATCATCATACAAGACTAGTGGCTAAGATAGATCCTCTCAAATACCTATTCAGCAAGGCAACATTGACAGGCGGTTAGCTAAGTGGGTCATGATACTCAATGAGTATGACATACAATATGTGGAACGAAGAGCAATAAAAGGACAAGTTATTGTAGACCAACTTGTTGATGCACCCACAAAAGTTGATCACCCTTTGATTTCTAATTTCCCAGATGAATCAATATTTGCACTAGACACTAGTGCAACATGGATGTTATACTTTGATGGCTCATACACTAGTCACGGATCAGGTGCAAGAATACTATTCATCACCCCTCAAGGTGATACTATCCCCAAATCATTCATAATAGCCTTCCTATGTGCAAACAACATTGCAGAATATGAGGCCTTACTCACAAGATTGTGCATGGCCATAAAATGGAAAATTACAAGTCTGCAAATCTTTGGTGATTCCCAATTGGTCATCTGACAAGTCAACGGTGACTATGACATTAAAGACGAGAAATTGACCCCATACAAAACAATGGTTGATAGTTTTAAACTATATTTTGTAGATATTACCTTTTTCCAGATCCCACGGATTCATAACAAAGCAATTGATGTCATGGCCACCACTGGATCTATCTTGGACATTCCCAACAATATGTCACAGTACAAGTTCTTAGTAGAACAATTGTTGGTCCCTGCCTTCAACGTCCCTAAATCTGAAATGGTGTGTGAACTTGTTGGTCCTGATTCCCCATGGTACCAAAACATTTATGACTATCCACATTCCCAGACATTACCCCTTGAACTATCCAGTAACCAACGCAATTCCTTTCGCAAAGTTGCTCGCTACGCCATCATCGGTGATACCTTATATAGACATGGCCTAGACAATACCTTACTTAGATGTCTGGACACTAACAAAGCACAAACTATTTTACACAAAGTACACAAAGGTATATGTGGAGCCCATTCTAGTGGGACGGTTGTAGCTAAAAAGATCATGCAACTGGGATATTATTGGCCGACAATGGAACAAGATGCCTATCACTTTATGAAGAAACATTGACAGTGCTAGATACACAGCGACCTCATCCACGCACCTACACAGGAGCTACATCTTATCACTACAATTAAATATTTCATGAAATGGATTGAAGCCATTCCCCTAACATACATAACCGGTAAACAAATCTCCAAGTTCATCCTCAATTACATCATATGCTGGTATGGTGTCCCACAATCCATCATCACTGACAACAATCGTCCCTTCAAAAATCAGGATGTTCGTGAGTTATGTGAGAAATTCCACATCCAGCACTGCTTTTCCATGCCCTATTACCCACAAGGTAATGGACAAGCTAAGGTGTCCAATAAGACCATAATCAAAATTATTAAAAATATTGTCAATGACGTTGGTTGTGACTGACACATTTAGCTTAACCTTTCCCTATGGGCATATCGCACAAGCATTCGCACACCCATTGGTGCCACTTCATTCGCCCTAGTCTTTGGTATAGAAGTTATCCTTCCTATAGAGGTCAAAGTCCCCTCTCTACAGGTTTCCATGAAAGGGCTCATTGATGATGAGGAGTACCGTATATCCTGACTGCATGAATTAGAGTTGCTCAATCAACATAGATAAAAGGCCTTGAATCATCTACAAGCATATCAGAATCGTCCTTGTCATAGTTACAACAAAATGGTTTTGGTCAGACATTTCAACATTTGAGACTTAGTGTTGATGCAAAATCCAAAAAATTAAGTAGAACATGAGAAACCCGACAAATTTGAGCCCAACTAGTTGGGTTCATATGTCATAACAACATATTTTGGTTCTAGCGCTTATCAATTGTCCACGCCCGAAATGGAACCTTTTTTCGAGCCCATCAACAGCTTTCACTTGCATAAGTTTTATACCTAGCTTCAGAGAGCTCTTGTCAAAAAAGTCCTAAAAAAATACAAAAAAATGAGAAAAAGACCTGAAAAAAATGAGAAAAAGTCTTGAAAAATACAAAAAAAATGAGAAAAAATACCTGAAAAAAATCATTACCTTGATGAAAACCTAACAAATAGGTGTCTTGGTGACACCAAAAAAAAATCATAAATCATAAAAAACAAAAAAATAGTAAAGAGAAAAAAATCATCCAATAGTGAAAACCATGTCAATGGCGGTTTGGATAAGTACCATGGTGAAAACCTGGAAAATAGGTGTCATGAGTAGTCAGTATTTGCTCTGTCGTCTATTATCACTCTATTTGATCTTCCACCCTAATCCAAAATAATGCCTTCACCTTCCATCATCTCCCATTTGACATCCAGCATTCGGCCTTGTTATCTTTATCCTGACTTCCAAGCAGTTGATGTCTTGCATCCTTTCTCCTTCATCTACCGTCCATAAACCCATGTCCCATCCCATCCCTATTGGTTAGTCTTATACCCGACTGGGGCAATTTCCTAATACCTGGCTTCATTGGATTCTACACTTGTCATTGGAGGTCAAAACATTCAAAAAACATAAAAAAAAAAAAAATTAAATCAAATATTCCCAAAACAACAAAAATAATCATAAAACTTCAACATCCAAAAATCAAAACATGTCAAAACCTAAAAACATTCAGATAACTTTCAAAAAATCCCAAAAACAAAGAGTCGAGTTGTTTCAAGTGTCAGCTTTTGGTTATTTGTCGAATCCATGTTACTTTTCAGAATCGATGTAGACAAGGCCATAATGATGCACTCGAAGAAGGTCGTCTTTAGGTGTTGTCAAATAAAGTCATGATTCGGTCGTTTCTCATTGAAACAAAGTCAAGGGGCATGTTGAACTGTGTTGCTTCTACATCTGGATGTAGACAAGGCCATATGTCAATGAGCCCTTGAGGCCCCCTAGGTTAGTCTTTTAGGGTTCATCGGGTCAGTCAAAATAAATCAGACACCGCCAACTCAACGAATAACAATCATCTAAATCTCAAATAAAAATTTTGAATCAACAAGACAAGCAAGCCAACATGTCTTCAAGTCAACTCAACCATTTTTCAAATCAATCAAAACCAATGGTCTTATACAGGATGTGTCCTTCCTGAAACCAAACCTTGACATTATCACACTATTTTATTTTCCTTATACAGGTAGTTGCATGATCGAAACCAAACTTGACGTCTTATACGACATGTTTCTTCTCTTGAAATCAGGCCTTGTCAAAACAATCAACCCATCACTCACTTTGTCACTTAACGCACTGGCAAACAATCTGATTGGTTGTTGACCTTGCTGGTCTATTTTGTCTTATTTCTTGGATTTTCTTCAATCATGTTACTAGCCACCTCGAGGATGTCCCATGAAGGATTTAGAGAAGTGATGATATTTCATGACTTGTCTTTTATTTGATTGTTGTCTACAATTTGTTTTGACAAAAAAACTAGGGCAACATGACCCTTAGTATGAGTTAGGATATTTCTTGTTTGTGAATGTTTGTTTTACAGATAGATGACCTTGCACACCTTGGTTTATGTCATACCATGGTGTTTGTTGTCCATTTTTCATATTTTACCGCCCAATGATGATTAAATGCAAAATCCTTACATAGCAAAATATATATTTGCAAATTATCTCAACTAGCACTATCTCAACATCCATGTCTTTTAGGGTTCATATCTCAATATATGTTGTCTTTGGTTAGTCTTTTAGGGTTCGTCAGGTCAGTGAAAATAAATCGGACACTGTCAACTCAGACGTGACAACAATCATCTAAATCTCAAATAAAAATCTTGAATTGACAAGACAAGCAAGCCAACATGTCTTCAAGTCAACTCAGCCATTTTTCAAATCAATCAAAACCAATGGTCTTATACAGGATGTGTCTTTCCTGAAACCAGACCTTGTCATTATCACACTTTTTCATTTGCCTTATACAGGTAGTTGCATGATCGAAACCAAACTTGGCGTCTTATACAACATGTTTCTTCTCTTGAAACCAGGCCTTGTCAAAACAATCAACCCATCACTCACTTCGTCACTTAATGCATTGACAAACACTTATTGGCAAACAATCTGATTGGTTGTTGACCTTGCTGGTCTATTTTGTCTTACCTCTTGGATTTACTTTGGTCATGTTACTAGCCACCTCAACGATGTCCCATGAAGGATTTAGAAGAGCGATGATATCTCATGACTCATCTTTTATTTGATTGTTGTATATGGTTTGTCTTGACAAAAAAACTGGGGCAACATGACCCTTAGTATGAGTTAGGACATTCCTTGTCTGTAACTGTCTATTTTACAGATGAATGACTTTGCACACCTTGGTCTATGTCATATCATGGTGTTTGTTGTCCATTTGTCATATTTTACCGCCCAATGATGATTAAATGCAAAATTCTTGCATAGCAAAATATATATCTACAAATTATCTCAACTAGCACTATCTCAACATCCATGTCTTTCATGCTAACATCCATGTCTTCTATGTTAACATTCATCTTTTCCGCTCTAACATTTCTTTTATTTTACATCTTCACATCATCCCATTCATTTCCCTTTTTCTCTCTTTTGTCTTTTATCTCTTCGCTCATTGATTTCAAAAGCACACTCATGTTCTTTGAACTCAAGATGTCCTCCTCAGGGGCACACCACCACCTCCTCAACCTTCTCATCATCCTCTCTCATCGGGATTAGGAGTTTTTCTTTTCATACCAACACTCCATAAATTGCATTGTATCAAAGAGGGGCAAATGTAGACACCTAAAATTAATTTTCTAATGTCATCATTCTCCTATTAATTAAGTAATTTTAATTATTTAATTAAATCTTTCCATCATTTCACCTCAGCCTCTAAGTAATTAAATATTATTTAATTACGTCACTAAGGTTCATGTCTCTTATAATTAAATAAATCTAATTTATTTAATTATCGTCACTTTGTCTGCCATGATTAAATAATTAATTCTAAATAATTTAATTATTCACTCATCTTTCTTTGTCCACGATTAAATAAAGAATATTTATTTAAAATATTTTTGAAATTGACTTTCCCTCACTTATTTTGAATTAAATTATTATTTAATTCAAAAAATCAGTTTTCCTTTTCTTCTATAATTAAATGATGTTGCCATTGTTTAATTATTCACTTTCCCTTTCAAACTAATTGATTTTCTTAGTTCCTCTTCCAATCTCGTCCTTATCCCTACTTGTCACGTCCAATCTCAACCGTCGATTAGTCCTTTTCAATCTCGATTGTCCATTTGATCTTCATTCATCTATAAAAGATTCCTTTCACTTTCATTTTAACCATCTGAGAAAATCTAGAATTTATGTGCTATTGTGCTATTGAGATAATATTTTTCTTCGATATTTTGCTTTGTCTAGTCATAGACTTATCATTGCAGGTTACAAATCTGAGGGAATCAATCATTTGGTAGAAAAATGGAGAAGAGCTATGGAGATAATTCAATGGATGCATGAAGGATTAAGTGAGATTGTTTCATTTTGTTTTACGTTTTTATGTTATCATTATTCTCGATAGTTGA
The DNA here is from genome assembly GCA_007258455.2 of Sequoia sempervirens. NCBI lineage: Eukaryota > Viridiplantae > Streptophyta > Pinopsida > Cupressales > Cupressaceae > Sequoia > Sequoia sempervirens. The sequence continues at coordinate 601 of VDFB02086724.1, read as the reverse complement.
TTGAGGTTTTGGTGATTATCGATTTAACAATGCTTTAAACTTGAAAATATAACCCTAATACAGTCTTTAATAACCTCAAAGATCATCAAGGAGCTCCATTTCTAAGGCTTTTACTCTTTAACATTTTTTATTGTCTAACTTCACTTTTTTCTCAACTACTAAAAGAAATTTAAAGATTGATGTTCAAATTCAACAAATCAAACTCCAAGTTAACCAACTACTCAACAAAAAGAAAGTTGTTATAACACAAAGCCTAAAATTTTACTTTCAAGATTTATTCTACTCTTTTTGCTCTTTCTTTGGCTACATTTCTATGTTTGTGATCATTGTTGGTCCTTCTGACCCAAATTACTCAAGCATGTTAAATTTTCTGCAAATGTTTCTCTCTCATGTTTCATAGTTTTTCTTGCAACTTTTACTACAACTATAGTTACAACTTTCTCTAGCTTTTTGTAGTTGTTCTTATTGAATTGTCATGTAATTGCTAGTTTTTCTTGCAATTTTTTACTACAATCTCCTTATAATATGCTTTAAATATATATAAATAAAAAAACTTAGCTTATGGTCTATTGGCTTGCTTATATTATGCTCCCTTCTCCCA